>KN473144.1:0-37739 GCA_000787095.1 Periophthalmodon schlosseri
TCTGGAGGACTAAAGGGGGGAGGGTGATGGGGGAGGAGGCATAGGGTGTGGAGGACTGAAAGGGGGGCAGTGATGGGGAGGAGGCGTGGCGTCTGGAGGGCTAAAGGGGAGAGTAAGGGGGGAGGAGGGACGTCGGTCTGCATCTAATTTAGAAAGCATTTTTATTGTCCACGAAGCAGGAAGTAACGCTTGTGTGTTGTCAGCATGCTAGTTTTAGTTAGCGAAACTCTGGCCCCTGAAAATTGTGAAAAGCGCTTATGAACTCATTGTGGTGAATAGCTAAGATGCTAGGAATGCGTTAGGTAAATGAGGGATACATTTGGACCACTGCAAACTGCACACTATGTAACATTTTTTGCTTGTCTCCATGGAGATGTAATACCGATGTTTTTGTGTAAGTAATCTGTGGGATTGATTCTGGTGCAGACCTGTAGACGCAGTTAGAAATCAATGAGCTCAAGCATGGTACAGCTTGTTACATAGTTTCGCACATTAACACTCTGAGCATGTGCGCTGGCCTCCTCCTCACTTACTCCACTATCAGCGTGTCAAGATTATTCAGGTCACAATATAATCACAGGAACTAAAAATAATAAGTGTGACCATCGGCGAAGCAAAATTTATGTCATTTCTATTCAATCAATTCTGCAAAAAAGTACTATTAAAGTGGAACTAAACATTAAATCAGGGGTCTCTAATGTTTTTCCTCCAGTGAGCTACCTTTACAAAGTGAAAATGCCAGAGAGCTACTAGTTTTTGCAGTCGCTAGAAGTTGAGTATTTGTAAGAGTCACAGCAAGACTTAGATAAAGTACAGTTATCTGACTATAAAACATAAACCAGTATCCATGTATTAGTGCACAGTGTTAGGCATCAAAATGATACATTGACAGTGATAATAGGCATTTGGTTAATCAAATTTTAATAATTCAGCAGTTCAGAAAGCCGTTGGCGAGCTACTTGGATGGAGGTGGAGATCTACTGGTAGCTCCTGAGCTACAGGTTGGAGACCCCTGCACTGAATCCACTTTTTTCGCTACTGAACTGTGTATATGGCGCTTAAATAGCATCGGCTGCTGTTCCAATTTTAGAGCAAACCGGGTCAATTTGCCGCTTTATGTTAAAAAAAACGCCTAAGTTTGTGCTGCCTCCAGTGGCCTATGCAATTTTAAGTAGTTGGTGACAACACAAAAGACTGTCCTGATTAATGCCAGGTGTTTCTGATTAAACACCTGGCTGCAGGGGCGGAGTTTAAAGCGTGGATACCTTTGTCGTAGTCTTAATCTTAGCCTTCTGTCATATACTTAAAGATGAACTATGTAACTTTGGGGTGGTAGTGTAGTTATCTCCAAGTTGCTCAGATCACAGCATTACAACACTGAATGAACACATTTGGCCACTCATCCAAGTAGCTTCTTCAGTCCTGACCGTCACTGCCCTAAATATCTGTCTGAAGCGAGGAGCTACCTGCACTGAAACGAACACACCCTATTTGTTAAGTTAATTGAACTACCCTAAGGTGTGAACTGTCACCTGAGTCATTTTGCACAATAGCTACCACATTGCCGTTTGGCGTCCACCGTGCTCTGAAATATATTTATTTTCGAAATGAAAATTAATGGGAATTTTGCACTTGCTCCCTTCTCAGTAAAATAAAAAAAAACAAAACAAAAAACGATCATGAACATTTTAAGGTCAGAATGACGAGTCTGACAGCAGCAGTTACAGAGTGAATTGGATCTAGACCTCAAAGCAACCACTTCACGCTCATGCTGACTTGAAACGAGGCAGCTAGCTATGTCCATTTATATATACAGTCTATGCTCTCAACTACTCATCCACTCCTTTTTGTTTCTTTTCTTTCTTTCTTCCTTTATCCAGGCGAACCCAATGAAAGCACTTGGCCTCCCTTTTTCACGGACACCATTTCATCTTCGCGCTCATCCTCCTGTCTGTTTAACTCTCCTGATTCAAAATGGCTCGCCGGTTATAGGAAACAAAATTGGTAACAATTAAAAGAATTGGATCCTTTAAAGTTGTGTTATTCAATTATAGACAAAGGCAGCCTGATAGGCGAGTATAGCTACAATGTTTGCTATAGTCTCATCCTTGTGTGTCGCCTGAGGGGGAGCAGTCAGTGCATATCGCTGCTGCACGCAAACATCTGCCGCGTCGCAATTTGGTTTGTCTTTAATTAAAAAGACTCAATTAAATAGAAATTGCAACCAACTGACGACTGAGGCTTATTAGATTTATCCCACTCCATCCAATATGTGCTATTTAAGCCTGTGTGAGCGGTGGAGATGCTATCTGGTTTTGCTAACGTCAAACTTTACTTTCTTTGACTGTTCCTGCCTGGTTTTGCTCAGTGTAAATGCAATGGGGTGGTTGGGTCTGGAGGACTAAAGGGGAGCGTGAGGGGGAGGAGGAGCGGGGTTTGGAGGACTAAAAGGGAGAATGAGGGGGAGGAGGAGCGGGCTGGAGCGTGAGGGGAGGAGGAGCGGGGTTTGGAGGACTAAAAGGGAGAATGAGGGGGAGGAGGAGCGGGCTTTGGAGGACTAAAGGGGAGAATGAGGGGGGAGGAAAAGGGAGGTTTGGAGGACTTAAGTGAAGAGTAAGAGGGAAGAGGGGTGGGGTTTGGAGGACTAAATGAGAGAGTGTGGGGGAGAATGGGTGGGGTTGGAAGACTAAAAGGGCGAGTGAGGAGGAGGAGGAGCGGGGTTTGGAGGACTAAAGGGGAGAGTGTGAGGGAGGAGAGGTGGGGTCTAGAGGACTAAAGAGGAGAGTGAGGGGGAGGACTAAAGAGGAGAGTGAGGGGGAGGAGGAGCGGGGTTTGGAGGACTAAAGGGGAGAATGAGGGGGGAGGAAAAGGGAGGTTTGGAGGACTTAAGTGAAGAGGAAGAGGGAGGAGGGGTGGGGTTTGGAGGACTAAACGAGGGAGTGTGGGGGAGAAGGGGTGGGGTTGGAAGACTGAAAGGGCGAGTGAGGAGGAGGAGGAGCGGGGTTTGGAGGACTAAAGGGGAGAGTGTGGGGGAGGAGAGGTGGGGTCTAGAGGACTAAAGGGGAGAGTGAGGGAGGAGGAGGGATGGGGTCTGGAGGGGAGAGTTTGGATTCTTTGAGCGAGCCGGACTGAGGCCCGAGCCATATCCATATTCAGTCCTGGTCCAGATTTCTTTGTTCTGTTGATGGTTTGGTTAAAATGCAGTGGCAGAATTTGTAGTGCATTTTTATCAAGTTATTTAATTTCTAGTTTATTCTAGTCTTAATTTAGGTGAACCTTTCGCTTAAAAACAAAAACACAAATTACTGAGTGATTACTGAGTGAGTGCTTATGACAGGTTAGACTACTCATTTTACTAAAACACAGTTAAGATTATTATATTTAAGATTTTGCTAAGAATTTTACTATTTATTTCCCAGTTTGGGTGTTTTTTAGGTTTAAAAATATACTTCCTGATTGGAAATTACGACATCACACTAGGGAATTCCATGATCGTTACCTAACAACTATGATGTACACTTGACCAAAAAATATTAAGTAAAAATATTTAAAAAAAACACATTTATTTAGTTGAAATTATGTTTTAAGTGTCAGAAAAAATATATTTCTTACATGTGAATTTGGATAGAATTCTCCCTAATGTTATGTCATCAATACTCTCTACTTCCTGTCATTTTCAACATATTTTTTAACTTTTTTTTTTTTAATTTTTCTTGATTGCTGCAAAACTATCATTCATATGTACAACAGGTATTATCCCTGTTCTACATATAAAAAATTAAGTCAAAAGTAGAGAATCATAAAAACCTGTCATAGGCACTTTAGTGGTAAACAAAAACAAAACTTCAAGTAGTGTTTTTGAGGTGCCCACATCATTTCACACAGTTATAGACCAAAAAGTCAATACTGCATTTTCTACTCCATCTATAGTGGACAAGCCCCGGCTCTTTTGAGTGCTCTTGTGGAATCACGTTTTCGACCCTCCTCTCCTCTGCTCTTCTGGTCCGCCTGATGGCTTCCAATTTTAGCTTGTTTGTGCTTTTAGTTTTTATGTACAGTGACACGGGATAAATAACGTAGCAGCCGGGAGCTCGACCGGGCCCTAAAACATGTCACTTCCTCTGCCTTTTATCCACCTGGGTATTTTTAGGCTCCGAGTGCTGTGTTTCACCGTTTCTATGCGAACTGTTCTGTGTACAGCCCGTATGGAGATGACATCTTTAAATAATGCACGTGTTAATAAGTCATGTTTTTTTTTTTTTGTTTTGATAGGAACGTGGCGGTGCATCTGACCACTTTGCTGACCGCATTTTTAAACAAAGTAGTGTCTTCTGATCAAAGTGCTCCTTTTGCAAGTTTTAAAAATATCGCTTTACTGCAGATGTTCCGCAGTATAGCATAAAAAGTATCTATTGGTGGTTTTCAGATCCTAGAATGTGATGACGTCATAGTCCCAGATGGCGGGTAAGAGCCATTTATTCCTATTGATTACATTGTATTTACCATTGAAATATCCAAAAGGTAAATTCCCAAATGTTGAATCTGATTATTTCTATTAGTGACCAAACCCTACGACTCTATATCACTACACAATTTTGCATTTTACCAATATGCATTTTGGTTGCCCCTCAGCTGTATTTAAACCCACAATAAAATAAAATAAAATAACTGTAATGTTTCTGTGAGCAAACTCACCAATCAACCTGCTGCAATCCATGGACATAGATAAGTCTAATGCCATACTGTGGAACATTCCAAATCCATAGCATCCATGGAGACAAGCATGTGGCGGCAGACCCTCAACCAGAAAAGTTGCGTGATTGGTCTAACAGGTTTCCACACTTCAAACTCCGCCCCTGCAGCCAAGAGTTTGTAATCAGAAACACCCGGCTGTAATCAGGGGAGTCATTCGTGATGTCACCAACTACTGGAAATTGTAAAGGAAGCACGAAAGATTTAGGCGTTTTGTTTTTTTTTGTTTTTTTTTACCATAAAGCTGCAACCTTGTGTGCGCTAAAGTTGCAGAAAATGAGGAACAGTAGATAATGCTGTTAAAACACCATATTGACACTTTGCAGAGACGTCACGCTGGGGGTGTGGGGTTGTGGGCGTGTGTGTGTGTATGGCGGAATGTTCAGCTGTTACCATAGTGACACAATGGAAAAATTAGCACAACACTGCCAAAAAAGTTTCTGAAAAAAAACAAAAAACAAACAAACTACTAAACAGATTTAAAAACACATTTTCTGGAGCTTGTGATCAATACAGTGTTCATGGTCCTGCTTAGATGTTTGGTTTTCAACAAAAAAGGTGAGAGTGACTAATGGAAAAACTGCT
Organism: Periophthalmodon schlosseri; assembly: GCA_000787095.1. Lineage (NCBI taxonomy): Eukaryota > Metazoa > Chordata > Actinopteri > Gobiiformes > Gobiidae > Periophthalmodon > Periophthalmodon schlosseri. The sequence goes on from KN473144.1 coordinate 5,338, forward strand.
GGCTAATGCTAGCTAGCTTGTGGCTATAATTTTATCTGTAAGAGACTTTTTAACAGCAGAAATCATCTCACCTATAGTTCCAACCAAGTCACCTCTTATGGGTCAGAGTCTAACAAACGTCCGATAAATCAGAGCTTACAGTTATCATCACATCCGCCGGGAATGTTGATGGCATCAGCTGCCACGTAAGAATACACAGTTTATTTGCGAAAAAAAGTGGATTTAGTGTTTAGTTCCACTATATAAGCGCGTTTATAATTACATGCGGAGAGAATCCAGTGTCATTTTGACCATAAGAGCTGCTTTTACAATATATCTGTACTGGGAGGAAACTAATTTAACTTTATTACATAAAAAAAAGAAAAAATGGGTTCAGCTCCTTAAAGATATCTAAAGCGTAATCCTAAAAGATTTGTTTAAGAGCTCTTCTGTCTGAGCCGACCAAGTCTATGAGAATTTAGAGGCTGAGAGCTAATCTGCCTTTAGAATGATCCCTGTGTTTACATTGGTTTTCATCAGTCTGGGACTAGCGTGCTTGGTTATCCTCGGATAAAAGGAGTCTGAAAAAATATCCCATGTTACACCCTGTCCCCAAGCCCGATTCAAAAACGTATTGAATGTCAGACTTAGAAATCAAAGTATATTTATTTAACGGTACAGTATGTAACGTTCTGGAGGCAGCACATCGCCTGCACGATTCCATGGAAATAAAGACCTAAAATCATGCTTCTCCATAGAGATAGATGCTGTGGAGTAGTATAGCCAAAGGAACAACATTTCCATGGAAACAAGCAGAAGAAGAAGACCCCCCTCTAGGCCAAATAAGAGTCAGGTTTGTGGAGATGCAAGCCCGCTCACTGTAAATGCTTTTCTACATTTTTCAGTGCAATAAAAACAACCAAAATGAAAAAAAAAATAGCTGAAAAGTTACATACACTACGTTTTTATTTATTTTTATTTTTTTTTACAATTTAGCCTTTTATTATCAACTAACTGGCACAACAGGCCTTTAGATTTCATCTGCAGACCTCTTAGATTTCCGACAAATAAGTAAGTAAGTAAGTAACACCACAGGGCCAAGTTACAGGTCAGATCTGTGAAGAGGAAACCCCACTAATAATAAGAATGCATAGTTTTCAATGTAGTTTGGAGCAATAAAAACACCTGTAATTGAATAAAAGCAACATAGATATGTTTAATGCTACTGTGGAACATTCCAGTCCCTCTTCTTGCACAACAACAAAAGTAAAGTTTATACAAAGCCCGATCCCGGTTGCAATACACAGCTTAAGTGCATTGAAACAGAATCACTTGTGAATAATGACTTTCTTTGTCTCCTTCCTATAGAGCAATCACACTGGACAATCAGCTGGTCGTCCTGGCAACCACAGCGGCAGATGCTGGCCGCTATAATGCCGACGCGGTAAACGAACTCACGGGAGAGTTACATTTTTCGTGCAATAAAAACAACCAAAATGAAAAAAAAAATAGCTGAAAAGTTACATACACTACGTTTTTATTTATTTTTATTTTTTTTACAATTTAGCCTTTTATTATCAACTAACTGGCACAACAGGCCTTTAGATTTCATCTGCAGACCTCTTAGATTTCCGACAAATAAGTAAGTAAGTAAGTAACACCACAGGGCCAAGTTACAGGTCAGATCTGTGAAGAGGAAACCCCACTAATAATAAGAATGCATAGTTTTCAATGTAGTTTGGAGCAATAAAAACACCTGTAATTGAATAAAAGCAACATAGATATGTTTAATGCTACTGTGGAACATTCCAGTCCCTCTTCTTGCACAACAACAAAAGTAAAGTTTATACAAAGCCCGATCCCGGTTGCAATACACAGCTTAAGTGCATTGAAACAGAATCACTTGTGAATAATGACTTTCTTTGTCTCCTTCCTATAGAGCAATCACACTGGACAATCAGCTGGTCGTCCTGGCAACCACAGCGGCAGATGCTGGCCGCTATAATGCCGACGCGGTAAACGAACTCACGGGAGAGTCTGTGACCAGCCCCGCCATCTACGTCAGCATATCAGGCAAGAAACTTTTCTACCATGGTTCATTTTGAAGCCACAAAGTGCAGTATGTTTAGCATATTTAAAAATTTAATAAAAATAAATACATTAGTAGATTATAATAGTTTAATTATTATTAAATTATTAAATAGGCTATATTATCTTGTCCTCACACATTTTTTACAACTTTATGTAGATATTGTTGATTGGCCAGTGGTTTCACTTTGTAGGAGCTTAGCACCAAAAAATATAGAACTACAATGTTATAAACGAAATACAACTCTAGCTATGTTTTTGATGAAGGACAACATTACAACAGAAAAGGAAAAAAATAAAAAAATAAAAGTTGATTTTGTATGAAGACCCTTCAAATTCTAATATAGTCTAGTGTCAATAGACAATATTTATTTTTGGCAAATTTAGGTGATTATTTTAAGAGCAAAAATTCAAAATAAAAAATCACCTTTTAAATATTCAGCACATATATTTTAAGCCCTCAAATTCAACTGTCAAAATTCAGAGTGTAAAATTTGCACTTAAAAATTTTGCAGCGAAGATCCAAGATCCCAAGGCATAAGCCATCGATCCTAAGTTAGTTGATCTAACTTAGTAACAACCATCTGATGTCAGAATCAACCGACTCATCTCTCGAAAATTTTACACTGCGAATTTTACACTCTGAGATTTGACTGCTAAATTTGAAATATACTGAAAATGTATACTCAGAGTTTAAAAAAAATGCAAAATGAGAAATTCAATTGCATTTAAAATTCAAAATATTGCCAAGTAAAATTTGTATCTGCAGATTTGGGAATTCACTTTATTATTGCTGCTGAGGGTTTTCCAATATGTCCATTGTTTTGTATCTGTTTGCTGAAATGTGCATGCGCTGTTGGGCTACACAGTCCTATAGATCTACATACACTGCAAAAATGAACATTTGAGTTAAAATGACTTTCATGTAGTTTTCAGTCATTAGGACGAATAGCAATATTGGCCTGGACCTTGAGTGTTGGTCTTACCTCACTGGCAGGTACTTTTGCTTGAAATTCAATCAAGATTAATCTTAATCAAGATTAATATTCCTGAATTCAAGTCGGTTAACTCATTTGGACAATGCTTTTTACAGTGTATGCTTTTCTGTGGTGCCCTTAAACTTTTCCTATTGATTTCCCTTGTTCCTCCTTGTGCTGGTGGTGGCTTCTGTGTTTGTATATCCATTCTGTATGGAGACTGGGGAACAGACTTTAGTTACATTATTAATAATGATAATAATGGTAATAATCTGTTAAGCCAAGAATAGACCAGGACTAAACCAGGTCCAAACCAAATCTACATTAGGAGTCGAATTGGCCTGAAACCAGGACTTAACCAGGATAAGTGTGAACTCTTCCTTTTTCCTCGTATGCAGCCATATTTGTTTTGATATAGACGAACCATGTGTGTCTCTGATTGGTTAATCCACCTGTCAATCAAGCCCATCTGAACTCTTGAGTGGTTCAACAGGGACTTGTACTGGAGAAGTGTGTGTTCTGGATCCCAGAAAATATTTGCCACAATCATATGAAAACTAAACAATGGGTAGGGCTTGATAATGTAATTTGTTTAATTTATTTATTTAGCACTTGTTAAAAAGTACAATTCATGGAAGCAGGTTTGAAATTGACAGCCATTGACAGCCAAATAATACAATTTACACCATTTTTTTCCACATTACATTATCACTTTAATAAAGTCGAATATCATGGCCACTTAAACTGTGTCATCAGCTTAAAGGGGTATGATGCAAAACCATTTTTTTTTTTTGCTTTCTACCATGTTATAACGGTTCCTCATCAAAAACATGCCTGAAGATGTTTTACATGTCATCGATGCATGTTTTAGTAATTTTGCGATCCCTTCTGAACCCCATTCGAACCCTCCTTACAGTTAGCTGTAAGATTCTGTCCAATGCTCAGCCCCACAAGTCTAGTCATCCATGCTCCAACACGAAAATTCTCCATAAATATACAAAAGCATGAAACAAAACTGTAGACAGCAACTTGACAAACCTGATGCGATGTGGAGTAGTTTCAGTAAGGGCCGGTTGTGTTGTGATTGTGCTCTGAAGGGGGAGTGACTTTACGTGGGGAGCAAAGGGATGGGAGGTTTTGGACCATGATACCGAATTGAAAACGGGATAGTAGGACTGTTTACATCTTGACCACTGCAACTGTCACTCGGTGTATAGACTAGGGTCGTCAAAAGTATCGAAAATCAGATTATCGTTACTTAAACTAATATCAAAACTAGATACTCATTTGAGCAAGGATTGATACTAAAAAAGTCACATTCACAGGACGGAAATGAACCTTTCCTGAACAGCTTTAGAATGATCTTGAGCTGCATCAGAACAATTATAAGACCACATAGACTAGTATACGCCCATGGACCACTGTGGACTCTTACGGCCCGCCTCGTGTGACCGTAAACAAAGAAAGGGGGCAGACACGACAGCGTTTATTCGGTAAGTTACAATAAATATGTGCAAATTGCGCTAAAGTGCGTTGAGGCGATCGGCTGGTGGCGTGGCCAGGTGGAGTCGAACCAGAGGAGCAGCGCCTCTGAGCCTAACCGGACACCGGTCTGTAGACGAGGCACCTCCAAAAACACACATTATTATTAATTAAAAACATGGCACAACAGGGTCCGTGACAGGACCTATGAACTATGGAACCAACCTGGACGACCGAGGGATTACAAAGATATAAGGCCACATGGTGATATAAAAGCTATAAGTACAGCTATTTAATGTTGAAAATTGCATTCTGTTGTCTAAAGAAAGTTTTTTATTATCATAGTGGTATCGGAATCGGTATTGCGTAGCGAATCTATTCCTTAGTATCGAAATCAAGTTTTAAATTTTCGTATGGTGACAATACTAGTATAGACTTTGATTGGACTCCGTTTAAAAGGCAGTGAGCTTTGGCAAACGCACATAGATAAAGTGTAGTACCTTGTCGTAAATGTCCCACAGAGTGATCCCCGGGTGAGCTTTAACAACTTAAATGGCAGTTAGCGATCGGTCTTCTGTCTGTGAAGGGCTGCGTGCCCATTGTGATACTGTTGTGGGGCTTTTCATGCAAAAAAATATAAATAAAAATAAATAAAAAATAACTATCAATCAAAAAATGTAATAAAATCTTACTCATTGAACTTACTTTTTTGGGGTTTTTTTGTAGCGTAATCTAAACTACAAAAATATGTCCGCAGTAAAAATGTAATGAGTATATTTTAAAATCAGGGAACAGATATTTCTTTCTGGATTCTGAATTTAAAAGCCGACTTTGCAACTTTTCCGGTGGAGAGTCAGGCACCTGCTTGTCTCCATGGTGATGTTTTTGCTTTGTATTAAGTGTTCCAGAAGTATGGCCTTACACTTACGTATCTCCATGGAGACAAGTAGGTGACGCCACCAAGCCAAATTACTAGTTAGATCTGTGGAGAAGCAACCCCGCTCATAATGAATGTTTTACAAAGGTATTTTTGAGCAATAAAAACATGGAACATTCAACAAGGAAAGGATGTCAAGGAAAAGCAGGTGTGCAGACTTTATCCACCAGAAAAGTTACATTGTGCGCCTTTAACCTATTTTTTTGGTTTGTCTCTTTGGTAGTTTGAGTTTTTTATGGTATCAATGAGTTTTAGAGGTGTCTATCATCAAATCATTATTTCACACAACTGAAATACTCAAATTTCATGCGCCAACCTTATAAAAATGCTACCACTTCTCAAATTGCTACAGGGCTATTTTTTCCGCAAAAAATTACAAAAAAAAAAAAAAAATCTAAAACATATTTGCTTTTACTATTTTATCCTGTCCTACTGTAATATAAGGAACCATTTCTATTTGCTAGCTCTCGCATCCTCTCCAAAGGTCAACTAAACAGTGTTATCTAAACACTTTTATGCCAGTGAATAATTCATTTCCATAACTCCAGGGTAAAAATAGCACTTCCGTGAAAACTGCGTATCTTTAAGCTGAAAACATTCTATTCTATTTTAAAACAGGGCTGAGCCAGATATATTCATAGTTTTCAAATAATATAAATCTGAGTAAGTTAGATGTTTTCCATTATCACTGAAGAGGAGATATTACCCTTCTACCGGCTATTAACTGCTAACACATAACATATTTAGATCACCATGTTAGCTTTTATTGTTTTGAAAATGCTATATTCGCCAAAACTATTTTAATAAGTTTCAGTTGATGCTCTGAGTCTCCCCTCCTCTTGCTCCTCGCGCTCCCCCTTCAGAGCTCTTTCACTACACAATCAGTACGCACACTGCTAATAAAACCAACACACACCTCTTCAGGTTTGACAAGTTGTAGTATATTGTTTTGTGTTATGCTTTTGTATTTGGAAAATTGCCATGTGGGAGTATGAGAGACGTAGGTGTGTGGGCTGAGCCTTGTACAGGCTCATGCTGTTAAACATAAGGACGGTTTGAATAGGGCCCAGGAGAGATCGTTAGATTACTTAAACATGCATGGATGCCATAGATAAACTATAAAACCACTTCAGGCATGTTTTAGAGGGAAAGACATTGTGACATGGTAGAAAGCTCCAAAAAGTCAATTTTGCATAGTACCCCCTCTTTAATATAAATATTAAATAATTAGGGACCTAGAACAGGCCCTTGTGGGAGGCTGCACAGTGGACCAATTTGCACTGCCTTTGTGCCTTGAGCAAGACACTTCCCATCTTGCCTATGAATGAATGTGGTATGTGTGCGTGTGTGATTGGTGGTGTTGGGAGGAGCTTTTTGCGCTGTATTGGCAGCCATGTCTTTGACAGTCCACCCAGGGCAGATGTGGTTACAAGTAGTTCATCACCTCAGAGTATAAGACATGACTCAATAATGTAATGTCAAGTCACTTTTGAGTATTAGAAAGATACTGCTAGTGTATAATTATTCAATGTAGACTTTTTATTATGCAAATATTCTCTTAATTGGTGGGATTCAAAGGACTTGAAAACATGAGAATATTTGATTAAGTTAAAAGGTTAAGGTCTAATTTAATATCACCTCCACCAACCCTCATTGCCACTGGGGCAAGTGGGTGACAACAGTGCGGCCTATTGGGGTCGTACAAACAGACAAATGGAATCATTATGAAATAATGAGCAGGAAACCTTCCATAACTTGGGACAACCTTGACATGCACTATAAGAATGTCTGAAACTGGTGACATTTGTGATTGTGTTGAGTTGACTGACAGCTGACTTGATTGACATGGTGAATGTGAAAGGTCAAATGCTGCAGGACAGAACGTGCTTATTTTCCACAAAGAATCATATGCAGTATTATCTACTGAGTTGTTTTACTGTTGGAGTGGATTTCAGATTTCACTTACATAATAAAGAATGGTTGTCATAAATATCTAATTGCTCCAGTGTAGAATCCTGAAGGACTTTGTCACTTATATAAATGATCAGCTTCTCTTGTTAAAATACCAAAAATAGGAATTGGCTCTGCGTAAAATAGAGTTGTGCTAAAATAAATACATATTTAAGGTGAATAGATGGATAGTCATTAACTTCATGGATGAAATGAATACTTCACTGCAGCACACTTCTGTGTACATGTTTGTGTCTCAAAGCTAGTGCTAACTTTTATTTAAGGGTAAAATGTATATATTTGTTTTTTATTTAGCTAAGTTCATTATAGTTTTATGTTATGTGTTATGAGTTTTATTATTATTATTAGTATGCTTCAAAATTAAACTTAGCCTTAACGTCATTTGTAAAGTCTTTAACATGCTGTTGGTGACACTCACAGACAGCTCACTGTCCACTGCGTGATCTTTAAGCATTTAATATTGGCGTGACTTGGAAAAACCCCATAGCGTTTTAACAGGGGCATAAGGGGCACAATTACATCTGTAGTGACTGGAACTAGCCAGGCTAAGGGGTATGAAGTATGTTGTAGCTGCCTTAACTCACACAGCTGCTGCCGCTCAGAGCAGAGTTGATTGACAGCTCATCAGTAGTGACCGAAACTGTATTATTAGCCTTTCATATAACAAATTACATTCACAGTCCATTCATGTTTCACCACTATTACAAAAAATGGACTTTGACTTAACACTTTGTCGTTTAGATGCTCTGGTCAGCACTCAGATTAAAGAGTTCTTGAATTTCAGAAAGAGTTTGCTTGGTGCACCTGGAAAAAAAGTTTGTTCAAAATTGACAAAATAAAGGAAATAAGTAACAGATGGTGGAGTTTGTACTCACCAAGTATTCACAGAACCATCTGTTTTGAACTTGTTTGAAACATCCACTTATTTTTGGCAGAACTGGAAATTGTCTCAAACAACATGCCCATACCCCGGTTTTTCACCACATCCACTGCACTAAAGAATTCCCAGTGGCTTATTCTTGGTCCGTCTGTGTTTGAAACATATTGAAATCATGAGCCATGATCTGAAATTATCCTGTATTTAAAAAAAAAATCATATTCCTATGTGGATGTCATGTCAACTGTTGTTTGAAACCTACCTGTTTTATAAGAGTAAATTTTTTTAAATTGAATTCTAAACATATCAACAAATTGAAAATGGTGTTGTAAGGACGCACTTAGAGCATGGACACACTTTCAATGTCACCCTCCAGAGGGCGCTCATGAAATTGAAACTCAGCTCCTATGGACAGTGTTGGGAAGTAACATGTACCAAAATTGTAATGTTGAAAATGGTGCAAACTTTTTTGATCTTTCTACCATGTTAAAACGTTGTTCCCTCATCAAAAACATACCTAGTTTTAGACGTTGTAGATGTCATCCATGCTTGTTTGAGTAATTTTGCAATCTCTCCCGGGCCCTATTAGAATCCTCCTTAAGGTTAGTAGTACGAGCCTGTACAAGACTCAGAAAACCCCACAAGCCTATGTCGCCATTTTTAATAAATAGACAAAAGCATGATACAAAACACTACACTACAACTCCACAAACCTGATGCGATGCACAGTAGTTTCATTGGTGGGATTCACGCTGATTCTGTTGTGATAGTGCTCTGAAGAAGGAGTGACTGAGCACGGAGAGCAAAGCGAGGTCGGACTCAGAGCATCAAAAATTTAAGTGAAACTAATTGCACTTTTTAATATGTTGTTTTTGGTGAATGTATCATTACACGAGCAGCAAAACAATAATATGTGTTAATAATTAATCCAATAGAAGTGTAATACCCCCTTTTAATGGTCTTATGGATACAACGGGTGATTTTCTCTCATATCAATTTAGTGTAAAGTATAGACAATGTAATGATTATATTCACTTTTCATTTAATACTCAAAATTGACCAAATAAAGGAAATAAGAGGGGTATTTTACTGCTATGGGGTATTAACTGCCAACACATAACGTACTTAGATCACCACGTTACCTTTTATTGTTTTGAAAATGCTATATTTGAAAACAACATAACATGTTTTATAAGTTTCACTTTCGTTTTTGACGCTCTGAGTCTCCCCTCCCTTTGCTCCCCGCGCTAAGTCACTCTCCCTTCAGAGCGATATCACAACACAGTCAGTGTGCATACGACTGCATATCGCTTCAGGTTTGTCAAGTTGTTGTGTACAGTTTTGTATCATGCTTTTGTATAAGGAGAATTGTAACGTAAGAGCAGCATGGGTGATGTGGCTTGTGGGCTGAGCATAGGACAGAATCTTACAGCTAACCGTAAGGAGGGTTCGAATAGGGCCCAGGAGAGATCGCTCAGTTACTGAAACATGCATGGATGACATCTAAAACCTCTTCAGGCATGTTTTGATGAGGGAACAACGTTATAACATGGTAGAAGGCTCAGACAATCACTTTTGGATTATACCCCCTCTTTAAGTAGTAAGTTTAGGTAGTCGCAGAACCATCTGTTTTGACCTTGTGTAAAACATCCACATATTTTTGGCAGAACTGGAAATGTTCTAATACAACTTGTCCACCTTCAGATATCCACCATATTCACTCCACTAAAGAAATGCCAGTGGTTCATTCGTGGTCCGTCTGAGCGCGCGGTAAAAGGTCTGTGTCAGTCGCACTAGAGGAGAGGAGGAGATTGACAGGATAAATTGGAGCAGTGAGGGCTTGAGGTGAACTCCGGGTTTAGACGGGAGACAGACAGGCAGCAGACAGCAGAGAAATGCGCTTAAATGGGACTCCAATAGATGGACAGTTACCAGACTAGTGGAGTTGGTTTAGTTTTGTGTAATTCTTTTAAGGGCCTATACCTTTTTTCTAATTCAGGAAAACTTGGTTGCCAATTTTAATGCTAAAATCCAGTTGGTTTAAACCTAAAAGGACTCTCTCTGATTTGAATCCTCACTACCTTAACCCCAGCACCTGCAGCTAATGATTTGATTTCATCTGAGCGTTCACATGAAGCCTGTTCATTAGGGCTGTAGGCCTTTAGTTGTTTAGTCTATTAATTGGTTGATGGAGTCTTAGATCGTTTTCACACTGCCACTAGTTGGGGTGATGTAAAAGAGCATTCACTCCGAGAGCAGTGCGCTTGGGCCGGTGTGAACCCAGCAGTCACACTTGGGACCACAGTAAACAGCCGCTCCGAGAGCGCTTGAAACAGGAGGTTCTCGGAGCTGCTCCACTGAATCGAAGCGAGTGTGGTGTGAACGCGGCTGACCTCGCGCTGACCTACGCAGGCCACTGTGACAGTAAAAGTGCTTGGAATTGGGGAAATAGCTCTCAGATCATGTATATTTATATGAATAGGCACTGCAGAGCTGTTTTTTGACACATTCGTCTGATGAGGCAATATGGATCAACTTCATATCACTTGTCTCTTCCTGCCTCTGTCTGCACATGTGAGCCTTTGTCTGTGTATCGCTCAAAAAGACCACCACTATAGGCAAGGCGAGCGTGTGCGCACGTACAGTATTCACAGGGCTCTGTCTCTTGAAGCATTTTGTCATAGAAATAAGTTTAGTGATAAACTGATGGACTCTCAAAAGTAAAGTAAACAGAATTAAATCTAGTGTGCACTGGGGTTGCTCCACAGAGCCACTAATCTGTGTGAAAACCACCTTAGTCAGCCAAAATTTGTATTGGTCAACTAATTTTATTTAGTTTATAAAGATATATATGGGGCAACTGCAGAAAGGAGAAGTTAGAGTGAGTGAAGTAGTTGAAGATTTGGTATTTTTGGGTATTCATGTGTAAAAAGGCAGATTAAATTCACAAATCATAAATTTTATCTGTCTTATATTAAAAAAAAACAATACATACAGTATTTTTACATACATAGTTGTTTTTGCATGAACTCCTGTGCAGGTGGAGTCTTGTGAGTGCAGTTTGGGTCAGATACATAGAGATATGTAATAGTTTCTAGAGCGTTTGCAGCGCTTGCTCGCTTTTAGTCGACTAATCGATCGGCAGGACTTGTCTTTAGTCGACAAAGAATTTCTTTGTCGACTAAACCCAGGTTCAGCTGTGATTGTGGTTCCTTCTTGGTGGTAAACTACTATTGTAGCCACAGCTGCCCTGGGGTAAAGTGATGGAAGCAAGACTGCCACTCTGAGCCATTGGCCCCTCCAACCACCACCAACACTACTCCCACACTATATTCACATTAGGCAATATGGGTGAAGTGTCTTGCCTAAGGATACAACAATTTCCGCTAGAGCCACTGTGTCACCTGGTATTCCCAGTGGTCTCCCATCCAAGCACCAACTAAGCCCAACCCTGTTTAGTTTCCTATATCAGACAAGATTAAGCATTGACAAAGCAGTAAGGAAACATCTGATTGAGGCGCTGGCTCTGTTTATTTCACAGAGAATGCTTGGATTTGTCTTTGTTTCCTTTTGGCTTCAGTCAATAACAGCATCGGAAAAGCTATTAACAACTTGATGCTAACAGATACATTCTTAGTATAACTTGTTTTAAAGGTTGTAAAGGTTTATAGAGTATAACCTACGACATTCACCATTGTCGTTACACATATTATGAATACAAGTCCCCTTAATGCAAATATGTCTGCTGTAATGGACTGCCATTGACCCATGTCCTGTTTGGAATAATACAGGCTTTTAAAACTTGGCTCACATAGTGTTTCCTCCATTAGAAACGCACATCACCCTCTCTTTTGTCACTAAATTTGACTTTACAATATTTTTCCCACTCACAACACAGTTCTGTTTCTGTTCATACATTTAAAGGAGACATAGTATGCAAAATTGACTTTTTTGACGATTTAACCATGTTATTGCATTGTCCCCTCATCTAACACACACCTGGAGTTGCATTTTGCTTAATTCACATTTGTTTCAGTAATCTTCTGTAAAAAAAAAGTCTTTTGCCTCTGAACCTCAGAGAAAATGCGGTTTGAATTTTCCCATGATTGTTGCGTCACAGGTAGAAACCTTGCACAGTTTTTAACCCCATAAATCAATGCCAGACTCGTTCAAAGTCATTTTTCAGTAAAATCGCGTTCATAACTGCATGTTCAAATTTTAATTTCACAAACCTGACCTATCTGTATACCCAGATATGACATAGACGTGTTCAAATCAAATATTGCGTTTACTGATAACAATTGTAATGTTGATTTATTCTTCATTGCAAAAACATTGAACATGATGGCCAAGTTATTTAAGTTATAATTTGAGGTTTTTATCCAATCAGAAAGCAGAATGAGCCTCACATGGGTTTCTCATTTGGGTTGCCAGTTTTAATGCTGAAATCCAGTTGGTTTAAACCTAAAAGGACTCTCTCTGATCTGAATCGTCACTATCTAAACCCCAGTGCCTGCAGCCAGTCTTTAATCAGTACTAGTCCATTATTTGAGTGGCAACACATTTTTTTTAAATTTTATGCTTAGGGAAAAAACGTATCTTTATCTTGCGGTATGGAAATAGCATATTGTGATAATTTCCCTGTCCTTGTCTCTTTTTTTTTGTTTTTGGCAAATGCTGTGTTGTAAGTTCCTCTGAATATCCCTGTTCGTCTTTGACAAATGATCCTGGTGCCTCAGCCATATTGAATGCAGTGTGTGCGGTTTGATGGATGGCTGTAAACACCTCCTCATCCTCCTCTTTCTCTCTCTTCATCCTGTTTGCTTTCACCTACTTTCCACCAATCTTATCCATCCTGTGTGGGTTGCGTTCATGTTTTATATGACATTTGACAACTTCCAGTTATGAAAAATAACAAAAATCACTCAGATGCCAAATATATAAATTAAGATGTATTGAATTATGTAGCAAAGAAAAAAAATGTTAAGTAACCCTAAATATGTTTTATATTTTAGATTCCTCAAGGTATCCACCCTTTGCTTTGTTGACAGCGCTGCAAAACCTTGACTTTCTCTCAGTGAACTTCGTGAAGAAGTCTTCCGAAATAGTTTTCACTTGACAGGTATGTCTTGTCAGTGTTCATTAGTGGAATACCAAGAGTGCAAAGCGGTGATCAAAGCAAAGGGTGGTTATTTTCAAGAATCTAAAACATATTTGAGTTATTTCACACTTGTGTTTTCTACATGTTCTTACACATAAATCAACCTGAATTTGAATAAACTATGGGCATTTTATAATCTTATGACAACACATGAACATAACCTGTACTCAGTTTGTCCTTTATTTTCTTATTGTGAATAAGCCTGAACAATTTGAATGTCATTTTATTCTTTTCTTACATTCCATCCTGTTTTTGTTTTTATTGTTTTGTATCGCTGACGGGCAGTGGGCAAGAAGAACCGCGGTTGGAAAGGTAACGCCCTCACCTCAACCTCAGTCTCAGTCTATTTGAAACACACGATGAGAACTTAAAGGTGCACTGTGGAACTTTTCTGCTGAAGGGTCTGCCACCTGCCTCCGTGGAGATGTTATTGCTTTGACTTCAGTGTTCCACAGTATGGCATAAAACTGCTATTTAAGGATTTATTTTACTGTGGTTATTTTTATTGCTCAAAAAGGTTTTATTTTAATAGATTCTTTTGCTAGACCAAGGTTTAGTTTGTTTTCATACCTGATGGTCTTCCTCAGAGTGGTCACATGATTTGCTGTGTGCTCAGCTGACTTAAACAGGTGTTGATGCTGTCTTCGTACCAGTGGAGGCAGGACGACAGCGCCATCTGCAGTCTGACTTCTTCCCGACAGTATCCCAGTGGGACCCCCATTGTCCTGGTCCTGTGGCACGTTTCCGTATTTCGATCGCCTCCTTAATGGAGCGACGATGGTTGTTGTCCTCTGTCCCATTGGTGTTTGCTGCGTCCCAAGAACCTATTAAAATAAATTATCAATAACACAAATGAACCTCATGACTATTTTGCTCCAAAATACTCAAAAAACATTCAAACATTCTGAACTGTAACCCTGTCTGGACGGGTCATTTGCTTGTTTGCATAGAGATAGATTTTAATGTCATATTGTGGAACATTCCAGGCATGGTTTTCAGTTCCAAAACATTTTTATACTTAAAATTCTGTGAAATTCTATACTACCTTAGTGGTTTGTAAAGTTTTAAAAAATATTATAAATACAATAAAATGTCAGCAAAATTTGAATATTTACACAGATTTCAGTAAGATCTAGTTTCCAAAAATGCTAAAACAAGATATCCAAAATTCACTCAATTTTGCCATTTTTTACACATAAAATGGCTTATTTATAAATCAAAATATTACATGAAGAAAAACTTGTAATAGGCTACTTTTGTTACAAATTGTTATCTCTAAAATCAATTCAGGGGGGGGATCTGGAAGTATAAGGAACAGTGTGATTGGTCTAACAGGTATCCACACTTCAAACTCCGCCCCTGCAGCCAGATGTTTGTAATCAGAAACTACAGTGTCTCGCCTTAATGCCATACTGTGAATCATTCTAAGCAAAAAAGCAAATTGTCCCAAAGTTCAAAACAGAAAAAGAAAGCACTGCCTCTATCAACTCCTCTTAAAGTTGGACTAAACACCCAAACTCCGCCCTCAACCACTTTGCAGAGCGGGATCTGGAAGTATAAGGAACAGTGTGATTGGTCTAACAGGTATCCACACTTCAAACTCTGCCCCTGCAGCCAGATGTTTGTAATCAGAAACACCTGGCTGCAATCAAGGCAGTCCTGTGTGATGTCATGTAGTACTTGCAATTGGAGGCAGCACATAATCACTGTTTTGACTGTTTTTGACCAGAAAGCTGCAAATATACCTAGTCTGTACTAAAGTTGCCAAAAAATGACTAGGAACAGTAGATAATGCTGTTAATATACACAGTTAAGTAGCAAAAAGAGGTGCATTTTGTGTTTAGATCCACTTAAGTCATATCCCTGCTCCTTAATTTGCTCAGCGTTTCACTCTTACCATTTTGCTCCTCATGCTTCCCTCTATCCTCTCCCTCGTTCAAACCAGGACAGAGCAGGCGGAGTGGGCAGGCTAGGTTGTAGGTTCAAGTCCGACTGGATCTCATTACGCCGTATAGACCCAATGGTGTGAGCAGGAGTCAGCCGACCTCTGCCAAGCGTTCTCGGGGAAAGTGAAAGATAATGGACACGCGGCACTGTCACCAACGCCCTGTTCCTCCCCTAAGTCTACATCTGTTTAGGAGGTCTTCTGTTTGAGATGTGCAGTGCATTTAATGAGCTGTGTTTATAGATTTTTGAAGGGCCAATATTACGCAATTTTCTGATCTATGTTATAGTGTTGTTTTCTCATCAAAAACACACCCGGAGTTGCGTTTTGTTTCATTCACACATGTTTAACTCACAAACCCTGCATTGAGTTATTCCCTCAAACAGAAAGCACTCTGTTCCACCTTGTGATTGGTAATACAGGAAGTGCTCCACCGTGTTTTTAAATTCCATATACCTTCACTAGAATCATTTGGATTTTGTGACATCACAAGGTGGAACAGAGCATTTTGAGCTTTGGAGATGTATGACATCACAGGTGGAACAGAGCATTTTGAGCTTTGGAGATTTAGATAGACTAATAATAGAGTTACTCAAACATGTGTGAATGAAACAAAACACAACTCCAGGTATGTTTTTGATGTGGTAAAAATAATTATAAAAGTACATTTTGCATAATATAGGACCTTTAAAGAAACACTTTGTTATTTCTGGTATAAAATGAAATACAATATTTGCTATAGTATTACTTGATACTGAAACAAAAATCACTAGTTTTCTCTCAGCAAATCTACAGCACCATCTGTTAGCATGACGTTGATATTAGCCATGCTGCTAATTTGACATTTTAACATGGTTTAGTCCCCACTGCCAGTGCCAGTGGAGGGCATTGGTCTAACATTCTCATCTGGCCTCAAAACTCAAGTGGCGAATTGGAACAAAATTTCAGAATATTTTTGAAGTAAAAATATGAAATACTAATGCAACAGCACTTTCAGGTATCAAGTATTTCCAAAGCCAGACTAGTATGCATAATATGTCCCCTTGAACTAGTGCAATTCCTGTAGTGTTCACCTCAGTCTCACTTGTCATGCCTTCTACCTGATCAGAGAGAAAAGATGACGACTGAGGGTGGTACAAAGTTCCGAGATCAGAAAGCATTTATGGAATGAAAATTATATAGCCTTTTATACACGAAAATGTAAAATTATTTATAGCATTTTAATACAAAAACTCTTTCGTATTAATATCGCAGTACTTGCTATAGTATTACTTCATTCAGGATCGAAACAAAAATCACTAGTTTCACTCATCACAAATCTACAGCACCATCTGTTCGCATGACGTTGATATTAGCTACGCTGCTAATTTGACTGATTTTAACATGCTTCATGTGCCACTGTTGCCAGCAGAGGGCATCAGTCACCAAATTCTCATCTGATCTCAAAACTCAAGTGGCGAAGTGGAAAAGTAATTCATGTTTTTGAAGTAAAAACATGAAATACCAATGCAACTGCACTTTCCGTCAAGTATTACCATGAATTTCCAGAAGCGAGAGTATTGCTGGGTTCCAGGTGGCATCACAACATTCTATTGGCCAATGTTATTTAATATAGATGAGGGGGATTTTTTGTTGCAAAACAGTGAGTTCTAGGGTTTAGTTTTTCTCATTTTTGTGTCAGTCCTTTGAAAATAGCTGATTTTGTGCACCATTTAATATTTTGTCCTACCAATTAGATTAACTTTAAATTATAAGTCAGATGTTTCGTCCCAGCTGTTATACTTACTTTTTTAGTCTTAATTTGCTAATTTTTTGGACCACTACTTTGTGCGCCTACTTGAGTAATATTATTTTGAAGTAACCTTACTCTTAGCTGAGGACAGTTTTTGGCGACTCTACCCACCCCTGATCACAATCTAGAATCTGAAAACAACCAGTAGTATGCATAATATTTCCCCTTGAACTCGTGCACTTCCGCTAGTGCTCACCTCAGTTTCTCATGTTTTGTACCTGATTAGAGAGAGAAGAGAGTGGTACAAAGTGCATAGGATCAGTGAGCGTATGTTTCCCGGTGTCTTCAAAGCGCACTCCGCTCCAGTGGAGATCTACAGGCACCAACCGCACTCAGCCTAATGATGTGTCTCTGCGTTAAGATGCACTGTTGTATGGGGATATGCTATTCAGACTGAGACACTGATATATGGTGAATAATTGATGTTTGCAGTATTCTTTTTATAGGTTCACGTGACATCACTCATTCAACATTCTTGAATGGTTTAAATAGTTTAAATTTGAGCTGGTGGACAGGTCAGAATTCTGTGGTGCTGTTTAACTGTCAGACTGCAGATTTGTTGACCTGGTTTATGGTTAATATCTATAAACCGGGTCAACAATCTATATAGCCTCAGAAAGTGGTGCCTTCATTCATTCGTTCAACATTTGTGGATCATAAGGTTGGATGTTTCTTTCAAAAACAGTGAATCTGTTATATAGTTATAGTTATATAGGCCCCTGCCCTCCATCTGGAATGATGACACCATCAAATCCACATGAGCGCAGCCTGTTTTTATCTAACCAAATAACAACCATATTGATACTTTGCAGCTGATGTCATCAACATCCCTGGCGGTGTGATGCTAACTGAAGGCTCTGCTATGTCTGAAGCTCTGTTAGGCTCACTCTGTTGCTTGGATCTATACAAACATGTTCTGAAATAAGGTGCATCTCTCAATTAAAATGTTGTTCACTTGCAAAGGTGGGTTTACTCCTACTTGAGTAATATTTTTACTGAAGTAACAGTACTCTTGAGTAAAAGATTTGGTTCCTAATCCCACAGTAAGTCTACAAGTCACAAAAGCTTTATGTTGACAATATGAAGCGATTTGAACGTGTTTCTTGCACCACTCCATAATGTAGTTTTTCTCATTTTTTTGTCTATCCTTAGAAAATACAAAAATTTCTCTTATTTAATGTTTTGTCCTTCCAAATACAATAACTTGAGTAATTTCTTGGACCACTACTTTGTACTTCTACTTGAGTAATATTATCCTGAAGTAATACTACTTTTACTTGAACACAACTTTTACTCTACCCACCTCTGCAAATCTTTTCTAACATTAACCCAAAAAATCGCAATGCTTTATTTCTCATGGTTAAACAAATAAGTGAATTCTACTTGAATGAATAATTTATGCCGCTTCTCTTTGACAGATCCTGACACCGACCTGGTTGCCCCGGTGATTGTGGTGGCTCCCAAAGACACAACAGCGGTGGCGGGGCGGGCGGTGACGCTGGAGTGCATCGCCAATGCCAGGTACGCCCCATGCATCAAACCAAGCGCTCCTGACAAACAATTACCTGCCGCACCTGCACCCATCTGTTGTGGCAATGAAAGGAGCAGGCTTCCTCCAAGTCAGCACTTCTGCTCACTTTTACAGCCCAGAAAACACAGCCTGTCTGGGGGTAGGGTAAGAAGATGCCCCCCTGCTCCAAGGAAGGTGAAAGGTAGAATGGTAATAGGGTAGTATAATGTAAATGTATAGTTAGAGTGGTACCGTGCAGTTATTGGAGTCAGCTTTTTGTATTGATTGAAACTGTACTTTTAAGAGAGCTACGCAAAAGGAAAATCCACAAATCCACACATGTTGAACGGCTGTTTTAACATTACTGACAGAATGCTGGCACTGGTGTTTGTAACGCTGCGTACAAACACCAGTGTCTCAATTATGCAAAATCGACTTTTTGGAGCTTTCTACCATGTTTTAATGTTGTTTCCTCATTAAAAGCTTGCCGGGTGGTTTTACATGGCATCCATGCATGTTTGAGTAATCGCGCAATCTCTCCCGGTCCCTAATTTGATCACGAACCCGATGCGATGTGTACGCTGGTTTTTATGTGATAGCGCTCTGAAGGGGGAGTGACAGTGTAGAGAGCAAAATGAAACTTATTAAACATTTCAGGGCCTCGTTTATCAAGCGTTTGCTCACGTGCCAAACACATAACCATGCTAAAAGTGGAGCAAAAGCCCAGCGTAATTTTTCATATAAACACTAAAAAAGAAGCAGCGCAGTTTTGCTCCAATGCAAACAAGAGCATTTCACCGACATCCGCAAAATTTGAGGAGGAAACGTAAATGAAGTTGTTTAGCGGGAGTTGCCAGATTTATCACAACTACTACTTTTTACACAGGATAGCTGCCGCAGTTTTTGCACCAATAGGTAGATAATTTGGTTTAAATGCTTTAATGACCAACAAGGACAGATAACATGTTGTTTTTAAAGCAGCAGTAATAAAATATAAACTCTTTACCTGCCACAGACACGTGTATTACCGCGTTCTGTTATCCTGAGTTTAAATCCAAATCAAAGTGGACAACGCGGGTTAACCTACCGTTTTAACAGGTCGCCATCAGACGCTCCTTAATCCAAATGCTATGCGAAACGCTGAATGTTCTCATTTACATATTTACATATTTTTTGGCAGAAACAATAAGCCTACTTCCCAATGATAAATCACACGCAACACGCCCACAGATTTCACAAGCTATTTTTTGTTTAAACTCGCAGTTTAGCACCTGGAATGACAATCGAGACCCTTAATACGTTGTTTTCAGTGAATATAGCATTTTCAAAGCAATAAAAGGAAACATGGCAAACTAAATATGTTAACAATTAATACCTCTATAAGTGTAATACCCCCTCTTTAAGAAGACAGTTTAGTTTTTTTGCCCAAAGACCAAAATATTCACCTGCTGTTTGCATCTGATCATAAAACATTTAATTGATGGCGAACCAGAAAAGAACATCTGATAACTAATTTTGCAATTAGCAAATCACAACTGCATATTTGTAGCACACATTTCTATAATGATTTACAGAGATTAGTGGTAAAATTAGTATGAAAGGATATCATTTAATATTGCTAATGCACTTTTGACTATGCTCCGTTCTGTGAATTAAGAAAAGAACTGTGTAGCCAGCGCTCTATAAGAAGCCAATACAAAAATCTTAACATGACCCCTTTAAATATAGCTTGGTAAAAACCCCCACTCACTCGCCCAGTATAGGCAAATCCAAGTGCGTCTTCTGTCTCCATTGATTTTCGAGCATCCCTTTTAAACTGAATGCCTTCTTCTCACCTGTCACTCCAATCATCTGCACCGTAACATCCTCTTTTTCACCTCAATAGCCACATTCTGCACACGGCTCTGGCAATGACCACCACACAAAAGCCCGTCCACATGAAAGGCCTGCAAACCAACTCCATATAACTCCATTCTAACGGACTATTCGCACTTTCTGCCGAACTCTGTTGTGGAATGTGACAAGCAAATGGCAATAAGAGCAATCGGCAGCTCTTGAGATGTCAACATAAGCTCTAAAAGGAATGTTAAGACTCAAGCATTGATTCACAGAGCTGATATTGTCATATTTTAACTACAAACTGTGTCATCCAATGAGGTACTTCTACTTAAAGGATATGTATTGTGCGAAATTGAATATTTTGATCTTTTAACCATGTTATATTGTTGTCCCCTCATCAAAAACCTACCTGGAGTTGTATTTCGTTTCACTCACGCTTGTTTCATTAATATTCATTAATCCAGAATCCTCAACAATGTTCTGTGTGCATTTGACCTGGGTTGTTGCATCACAGGTAAAAATCCAGACTTCTCCTGCAAGTCCATAAACCGTCACCAGACTCTACGATCAAATTGTGTTCACAGCGAACACATGGCTCTATTAGTATAGCATTCACGGGGGATAAGGACCTCATTTGCTTACTTTCTCGTTGCTGACACCAGATGGAGCTCCAACGCCTAAACATCTCATTGGAAATGGAGGTGTAGTTTAAATAAATGGTAACTTTTATATAGCACTTTTCTACCTTGTTGGCACTCAAAGCACTTCACATCAAGGAACCAGTCACCTATTCACATACCAGCATATGCAGACAGTGGGGTGGGAGTGGTTAAGTGCCTTGCCCAAGAACACAACGGCAGTATTCATCTGTGGGAGCTGGAATTGCATTGCCAGCTTTTGGGTCAGTGGATGTGATCACTCTGGCAAAGATGTTTTATCTTGACAGCGGGATTAGAACCGCCAACCTCTCGGAGCAGAGGCTGAGCACTCTACTAACTAACTTATTGCCACCTCATTTTATTATACATTATTATAAGAAAATGTGTAATAAGTGTCGTCCTAACGAGTCCTAGAGTTGTAAAGAGAGGTAGGAGACTCAGGATGTCTGGGGCAGGATTTATTTTATTTACCGTTTGTCTGGGACTCAACACTGCGAGGTACTATTGGCTATTCAAGACTGACTATGCTTCCACACAGAGAGCTTTACACAGAAGCTAAGAAGGACAGCTTGCCGAGATACAATGAAAACTGCATAAGTTACCACTTCTGTGAGACCAGTGGGCCAAGGAAACTGATAATGTGTGACAAATTATACAAAGCAACTCCATGTAACTCTGTTTTTAGTAGCTAACCACAGAGAAATGTTAACAATGATAGAACTGGAGTTGTCCTTGGTCAAAAGCACTTAGTTGCTAAGTATGTGCGTAGACTTCGCTATTCACATAGAACATGATGGATTTCTTGCAAATAGTCGTGCTAATACAACAAAGCTTATTGTTATACCTTTATTTATTTTACTGTTACGGCCCTAGGCCTTAAGTTCTTTTCTTCGTTCATATGTCTATTGTGTTTTGTGTGTGTCCCTGGATCTTTCACCTTTCCCCTATGAGATCCTGGCTGTGTGAGCCCCTGCGGCTGATTGGAGGACGGTTTCCCACCTGGCCAATCCTGTGCTTCACCTGCAGCCACCTCCCCCCCATTTAAGAAGATTCAGGACACCTGTTTGGGGCTGCTGGCCTGTGTGTGGCCAGTCTGCCATTTCGTATGTGTCTCTTTTTGTCATGTCACTTCACGTGGAAGTGACTTCGTTGTTGAGACACTCAGCTGTCAGTACTGACTCTGTGTTTGTTCGTCAAGATTTTGTTATGTTATTGTAAAACTTGTGTTGTAGTTGTCTTTACCTTTGTTACTCTTACTTGTTACTTTTGTTAAAACCTTGCAAGGAACCTTCTGTTTAAATATTTTAGACCCTTTTTGTTTTGTTAACCCCTTTACATCCCTGTTCATTAAATTAGTCCTTACATTACCATTTTTTCATCCTGGTTTTTTTGTTACTTCCCTGACCCACACGAGCTGGGTTGTAATTGCTGAGTTCTGCACCAACTAAACACATAACTAAATTGTGGTCAAATATTAAGGACATTGTGGACATGAGTTTTGATGCATTTTTTTATACAGTACAAGATCCTTTTTAGGGATTAGCATGTGTCAGGATACATCCTGTACTGTTCCATAGCCAGCCCTAGAGAGTGTACCAGTGTAAAATGTCTTTATATGTAGTTATAAATGAGGCAGTGGAATAGCATTATGTAAACTAAAGGTTGTTTCCACCTTGGTTTTCTGAAACCAAACCAGTGAAGAGGCCATTACTTTTTACTTGACTTCAAGGTACTTCGAGGTTGTATTAAATGATCAAAACATTACATTGTGTAATACATCTGAGATCTAAAATAAGAAATGGAAGTTTGTTTTGTTGCATGGAGGCTGAGGTGCCACTTGTCTTGACAGGCTGTAGGAAAATAAAGCTTCCTGGCACAGATCAATCAATCAATCTTTATTTTATAGAGCCTTTCACAACACTTGAGGTGACTAAAGTGCTTTCTAATAAAATCAAAACAGTATAAAAGCATTAATCACAATCAACGACAAAATGTACAAAGTGTTGAGCATTGAGCGTTAAAAGCCAGTCTGAATAAACACATCTTAAGCCTAGATTTTTAAAAAGCTAAAGTGTGTGATGGTGTGTATGTCAGGAGGGAGCTTGAAAGCCCAGGCTACTCTAAATACTTCAGTGTTCTAGGACAAATATTGGGAATAAACTATGCATTGATGTAAAAAATTTGGGCTATTTTCTACAGTTTAGCCCCATGTTGACAATAGCCATGCTGCTAATGTGTCATTTCAAAATGTGTCACTCCCCACTCGCCACCAAATCTTGCTATTTAAAGAATACATATTATTTCATGACTTTAGTTCTCTTTTAAAAATGCTTTTGATCACCTTGGGATAATCATTTCACATTTTCAAATTTATAAATAATGTATACAAATGTATGCATTGTACTTTTCAATGAGGCATTTAGACGTTGGAGCTCCCTCTGCTGTCAGCAATGGGAATGAATGATGAGAAAGTAAACAAATGAAGTCCTTATCTTCTGTGAATGCTATGCAAATAGGTCCATGCATTTGTTGTGAACAGTTTGACTGGAGAATGAGTCCTGTGATGGTTTATGGGCTTAAAAACTGTGCAGGAGAAGTCTGGAGTTTTATCTGTGACGCAACTAAATGGGCAAAATGCAAACTGAGCATTTTTTAGTGCTCAGAGAAGACAACTGTGGTTTAATGGTTTAATAAAACAAGTATGAATGAAACATCATACAACTCCAGGTATGTTTTTGATGTGGAGACACACAACTTGGTTAAAAGGTTCAAAAGTAAATTTTGCATAATATGTGTTAAAATTGAAAGTGAAGGACAAATTACTGCAAGGAACAGTACATCGAGGAAACTAAGCAACGATTACACAAGAGACTATATCAACACAGAAGACATAATTCACCTTCCACCTTCATCTTAAAACCACAAATCACTCATTTGAAGACAGTGAGGTGCAGATTTTAAGCAGAGAGAAAAATTGGTATGCCAGGGGGGTGAAGGAAGCTATTTTTGTGAAGAAAGACAATTCCTCTTTGAACAGAAATGGTGGATTTAGGTTTAATCTACCAGCTGTTTACAGAAGCATTTTGAACTCGTGGAGAAAGACCACAACAAGCCAATCAAATGCTAATCAGGTACTCATCAATACTGTAGGTGAGACAGCCAATATGGTATTGTGGCAGAATGTCCAATAAGGAAGTTAGCTAGAAAACAAGGGCAGATTCAAAGGCAGTTTCGCTCTAAAACTCCTCCTTTTGGGGCTCGACTTAAACTCAGAGTAGCATAAATCCTAGTGCCTCAAGCCGTGTACCATCAAAGTGAAAATGGCTTGTGGATAGGAGCCGAAAGTGTCCAAATGACCGCAGTTGAAACCCTCTCTACGCTGAAGGACAAATTGTTGCGCACTATCACGTTATCATTCATTTACAATATTTCGAGTCCAATACCAATGTAAACACCCATAATAAAGCCCTATGGTTTTCTGTGGTTGCAGACCGGTGGAGAACCTGCTTTTGTCGTGGAAGAGGGACGGCCGGAGGATAGGCAGCGGTCCCCGTCTGCTCCTGCCCGCTCCAGACTCCTCCGACTCGGGCATGTACATCTGTGAGGCCTCCCTGAGCAACAGCACCACCAGACCTGTGGAGGCGCGCGCACACCTCACAGTTATAGGTGAGACCATAGAAACCGTCTACTGATATGCAGCCGACGTCACTGACATCCTCTGGGGGTGTGGTGCTAACGGTGATGCTAAATGTAGGCATTGCTCTGTCTGAAGCTCTTTTACTCAAGACATTAATTTGAATTTTGTTTTAACGCAATCTGTTGAAAATCAAACATCTACAGGACAATAAATGCTTGTATTGTTCACAGGTTCCTGGAAATCTGCTGTTTAAATCTATTTTGTAGTTTTTTTTTTTTAAAGCTCTTTAAACTTTTTTGGTAGTGTTTGCTAATGTGTGCATTGTATCCCCTGAGTTACTGCTAAATATTCTGTCATAGGCATACATACAGAACACCCCCAGGGTCACTTCTGGAGGGTCTATACTATTTATGTTTGATAGGCTCCAATGGTGTGAATGGTATTTATATTTCATATCAAAGGAGCCGTAATCCAAAATTACATCAACAGAAGACTTAAAAAATGACTGTAAATTAAAATCATACTTTTTTCATCTAAAAGAAATTTAAAAATAGAATTGTAATTTAAAAAATGCCAAACGAAACCACACATTTATAATTCTTCTTAAAAATACAAATTATATTTCAAATGTATTTTAAGTTAACTGAACAAAACTTTAAATTAGATTAAAGCTGCAACTTTTTTGACTGACCTTTTGAGTGACCTAAATAATGTCTGTGTCAATTTTTTATCACTTTGCACTTTGCATCCGTGATTCATATTCATATTCAACCATAGTTACATACTGTATGTAACTCTCATTATACTGGTGGGGGCCATGGCTTTGAACCAGCAACCTCACGCATAATAAAGCTATAATGTAATAGATTTTTCTGAGTGACCTAAATAATGTCTGTGTCAATTTTCAATAACTTTGCATAAAGTAATTTCTGTCTCTGTATATAGATTTGATTTGAATATGAAATAGTGGATGTTTTTGTTCCCACAGTCCAAATGATAAAGAATATGGTGTTGGCTTCATTTACTTTTTTACATGTCATGGTGAATACAATTAATCCCTCAGGTTTTGTGATAACTGGATAATTGTGGACTTTTTATGTATATTGTAGGGGGCGCTATAGTCACCATTGGTTATGTACTCATTACTCTGCTCTATTCAGGCTTTGACTTTGCACTGTAAATTTTAACCCTGTAGGCTGATAAATGGAGTCAGCAGGTATCAAAGAAACAGGAAATAAAGACATTTTTGACAGTATGCTTCATGAAAACCTTAATGAATATCCAAGAAAATAGGAACTATTGATTGTCAACATGTCTGGATGTGGCATGTGGAGTGTGAGCTCATTTGGATGAAAAACCTAGGACTAGATAGGTTTCATATAAATGTCAAAGGGGCTGCAGAAATGCCATCCAATAAGGCTGACTTCCTGTTTGATTTAGCTTATTGCTCAATTATGCTTTATGGTTGTCCTCATGTGTCCTATCACTCCTATAAATTTCATTGGCCTAAGACACTTAAAAGGTGGCGCTGTAGAGCCATTTTGTGTGGACCGGGTAAAATATTGTTATGAGGCGCTAAGATGGTTCACTCTGAAAACTTTGGTGCGTTTCTGGTGATGTTTAGTGGGTCTTTCCCTCTCTACTGCCGAACCCTAACTCTAACCCTCTCTAGTCCCTCGCTGGGACGTTTCCTCGTCTTGGACCTAATAATAATAATAAGAAAAAAACAATCAAGAACAATGCCCCACACTAGTTACTTCGTCACTTTGTTACTGGCGAGGGCCAAATATCTGCTTTAAATCAGCATAAGATATTGTAATAGAATTGCTAATATATTTTAGTTTTTATATTATTATTTAAAGTACAATATGGAATTTGTATTTTTTGCCTGTTGTGACATCATTTCTGAGACCTTTTTTAATTAACTTCATTTTAATTGTTCAACTTTGACGTCTGTTTATTGATACATAATCTCACACATCCACTGTTTATTTGAACTGTCCATGCTGTGTCTCTCTAGCGCCCCCTACTCTGGCCATGCAGCCTAAGAGCAGGACCACAGGAGAACTGGAGAGGAACGTGGAGATCCCATGTGTGGCTACAGGTACAGCACGGGTTTTAAGTTCACCACAAATACATTATTATTCTGTGAAGACAATCAATAAGTTGCCATTAATGGTGCACTGTCCGTTTTCTAATGGAGGGTCTGCCACCTGCTTTACTGCAATAATATACAATAACATACAACATATCAACCTCAACAACCTTTTTTTGCAATGAAAACACCAGTAATTAAAGGTACCGTACCTGATTTTTATTGTCTTAAAAACATAAAAGACAGAACTAGTTCGTTTTAAACTATTTGCAGTGGTCCAAAGTTATTCCTCACTTACCTAATTATCCTCCACTATGAGTTTATAAGCGCTTTTCATAAAATTCAGAGACCAGAGTGGAGTTTTGCCGTCACGCTAAAGCTAACAACAACTAGCATGCTAACCACTTCCTGATTCACAGACAAGAAAATGCTTTATAATTAGATGCAGGCAGCACGTAGCGGACTTATTTTGACCACATGAGCACCCATAAAAAAGAGATCCCAAGTGCTGTCATTGGGTTCCCCTGTGTAAATAAAGCTAAAGAAAGAGCTGCTTATACAATATATCTGTACTGGTGGTGGACCTCCCCAGCAGAAAAGTTACGTAGTGCACCTTTAATGCAATTTTATAATCTTCAATGAGAAACTACCATCACAAACCATTTCATTTATTAATTGATTAACTTTCTATTAGACTGTCATCCCTGTATTATGTGAATGTATTAAACCCAACATTCAAATACCTCTTATTTTAGACAGAAACTTAGCTCTGTCAGGCAAACTTAATATTGTGTGCTTTGTTGAGAGGTGGAATCCAATAACTGTACTGTTTGAGTTCCAAAAGTTCTATCAACATTTCATAAACTCTGCATGACAGTAGTAAACAGAACTCTTTCTGATATGGATCTCTAGAATAGTAGGAGAAGACAGACGTATCAGCACATGTTTTATTCAGAGTGTTTTTGGCCCCTGCTGGCACCCTTACCCACCTACACCTCAGATCAATATATTATTAATACTCATTACGGCCACATGCATATTTATAAGTTACACTTAATGGAGAAGAATGCAAGTTCCAAAGTGAGTGCGTGGCAGTTTTTCTGAATTAAAAAAAAACAAAACAAACAAACAAAAAGCTACGATATGAACAATCCGGAAGTTCCGCTATGTCATGAGGCAGTCCTTCCGGCAGTACTTCCGCTGGTACTTCTGGCGGTACTTCCGGCAGCTCATGACAATGGACAGAGACAGTTTGAGTGAGTTGTATTTTAATTTTGGCTTAAAATAGACATTGTGAAAACCTTAAAATTACTGAAACCCCATGCAAATCAAAGTTTAACAATTAAGTACTTAATCTGTGGGAACTAATTGGCTAAAGCTTGGGTACGAATTACATGTTGTAGGAATGAAATCATAATTAGAGGCCACAATGTAGTATTTTTTAGTATTTTTTTGCAGGTCATCAGGCGGGCTCCGTGAACTTGACTGTGTTGTGGTGTGTTTCGTGTACCTGTAGGCATACCCCAGCCCAGGATGGAGTGGTTCAAGGACACAGTACCCCTGTCCAAACTGGCTAACCCGCGGTACAAGGTCACCATGGCGACGGGGCTGACGGTGAGGAGGGTGCAGCCCGGAGACGGAGGGGTTTTCCAGTGCATCGCCCGCAACGCTGCCGGAGAGGCACAGAGCTACACGCAACTGCTGGTGTCCAGTGAGTCCAACAGATTATGCTAGTGTAGTTTTGATGTAGTCTGGATAGGGTTGTCAGTAGTATCGAAAATCAGATCATAATCAATACTAATGCTAGTATTGGAACTAGATACTAAAAAAGTCACATTCACAGGACAGAAATGAACCTTTCCTGAAGCTTTAGCATGATCTTGAGCTGTATCAGAACAAGTATAAGACACATAGACTAGTATACACCCATGGACCACTATGGAACCTACTGGACGACTGAGGGATTACACAGATATAAGGCCACATAGTGATAATACAAAAGAACTTTTATGAAAAGAAATACATTTTTGACTACAAAGCTGCAAATATACCTATACACAGTTTAGTAGCAAAAAAAAAAAAAAGTTGACTTTGTGTTTAATAACCACCACGTAAACGAAACATACATTACCAGTCAAAAGTGGACACACTTAATGTTTCTTGTTCCTTGGGCATTTACATTGTAGATTCTCACAGAAGGCATCAAAACTATGAATGAACACACATGGAATGCAGTAAACAAAAAATAAGTCAGAATAACTCCAAACTCGTTTTACATAACTTGTTGTAATGTAAAATTGTTCCTGCACTCGTGTCCAGGCCTGGCTCCTGTCTTCTCTCTGCCTCCTGCGGATCAGACAGTGACTGAGGGACACACTGCTGTATTTCACTGTCAGTGCAGTGGGGCCCCCAGACCAGCCATCATGTGGAGGAGAGGTACACAACTACAGCCTTTACAACGGGATGTTCGGGTTAGCCTGACCTTTCTGTACGCTAGTGGTCTGATTGGTTTAAAGAGGACACAGCTTGAGCTTTACGTTTAACCCTTTTTAAAATGTACTCAGAGTTTTATTTTAATTGATCCATGTATGTTTGAATAATCCTGTATTGTCCTGCATTTGAGGCTTGAGTGCTCAGAAAACTTCACTTTTCACCTACCCCCTATCTCCATCCACAGCTCTGTAGTAATTTGCGGTTATTCAAAAATTCCTGACTGCGGGTCGTACATGTAAAATAAAAACATAAATGAAAATCTGCTTTTTTGTTACAGTGCAGTGCCAGTATGTGGGGGCGGGACCTATCAGTTCTGAAGTTTTGAACTGAAAGCCAATAGACCTGTTTCTATTCTCAAGTTGTTTTAGATCATTATTGCTGTTTACAATGAACAAAATGTAAAATGATGATCTATGTATGTTATGGTTCAATACTTAATCCCTGCAAGGCGTGTTTTCTTTATCTGGCTATTTTTAAACCCCATTTTTAATATACAGTCACAATTTACAGTGCCTTAAATTCTCCAAAGAATGTACCGTTACTCAAACTAAGTTCAAATTAAAATTCAAGGCGGTTCATAGGTTGTGTCTAACTAGCTAAATAGCAAGCTAGCTTTTCATCGTACCAGAAACGTAAAATGATGCTATTATGTTAGAGCTCCTATATTACGCAAAATTGACTCTTTAAGCTTTAAGCCATGTTATAATGTTGTTACCGCCTCAAAAACATACCTAGAGTTTGTGTTTTGTTTCATTCACACGTGTTTGACTAACTCTTTATTTATTAGTCTACATCTCCAAAGCTCAAAATGCTCTGTTCCACTTTGTGATGTCATGAAGTGGTAGTTTTCAAGTTAACCGGTACCTTTTACCTTTTGTTTAGTAAAGATTGGAAATTAGAGGCGGATGTTGTTTATAAACACAGTGGAGCACTTCCTGTATTACCATATGACATCACAAAGTGTAACGGAGTGTTTTCTGTTTGAGAGAAGAACTCGCCTAAATGTGCAGGAGTGCAGTAACGTTATCTTTTGCGAACTGAACTTAAGCACAAATATAAAGTTGTTGCATTCGTCTTTACAGGAACCCAGGTGCTAGCGAGCGGTTCGGTGCAGATCCCGCGCTTCAGTCTCCTCCAATCAGGCTCGCTGCAGATCCAGCCAATCAGCTCGCAGGATACTGGAGAGTACACATGCTTCGCCTCCAACGCAGAAGGGACCATCAACTCCACGGCCACCCTCACTGTGCTCAGTAAGAACTTAATACATTATACTATGTTTCATTTGAACTTGTTTATCGGGGCTCAGTGGTGAAAGGCAAGGCGCGTTTATTTGTATCGCACAATTCGTACACAAGTAGTTCAAAGTGCTTTACAGAATAAGAAAGACATTAAAATCACAATACAACAAATCAAAACATAAATAATCACAAATAATAATCATAAAATGAACATGAAAAGAGAAAAGTGCAGAATAAAAACCTTTCATAAATAATATAAAATGAACATGAAAAGAGAAAAGTGCAGAATAAAAACCTTTCAGTCATATGCACAGCGAAACAGAACCGTTTTGAGTCTGGATTTAAACATTGCCAAAGAAGAGGCGCTCACACACTAACCCGAAGGTCAGAGGATTGATCCCCTTGAACCGTCATTGTGCCCTTTAGCAAGACAATATTTTACATTTTGTTTGTTTTGTGCCAAAAAAGTATTGTATAAAGCATTGGTTTAAGATGGTATTATAGGTCTGTAGGCCGTAGTCGTTTAGTTTTATTTTACTTGTATAGCGCTTTTCAGGACACTCAAAGACGCTTTACAGAACAAATATTAAAACTGTCAAAAGAGCAATAAACAAATAAAACAGGAAAAATAAAAAACTGGAAATCATAAAGAGAAAAAAAGTTAGTGAATGAGTTAGCTGAAGATTTGGTGTTTATATGTAAAAAGGTTGACCTGTCTTTATATAAATACATTGTCTCGAGTACTTTTTTCCGCGTACATTGTTTTCGCAGGAACGTGTAGTTATGCGAGTGCAGTTCAGGTCAGATACGCAGAGATACGCAACACTTTTCCCACCAAGTCCACACCTTATCTAACCCCTATGATTAAAACGCCTAGCATAGCATTTCTGTCCTTTCATTTTACGATCCTATCAATATCTTAATAGAATATCACGCGGGCCTAATTGGAACATGGTGCCCCTTTAATATGGCCTGAGTCAGCACGCCGCGTACACCGGCCTCCTCTGTGTACCGCTCATTTGCCCGCAGTTCTTCATCATTGAAAATAGACAGCGCTTAAGCAATACAAAGCGGTGAAGATTTAGCCAGTGGACGCCAAGTACTTACAGGCATTATGCGGCTGTTTGTAAAGCCAGACGTTTAGTGGTACTCATAAGACCAATACATAAATGAAATGCGTAGTAATTCAGAGGAGACATATTGTGAAGTATGCTGGTTTATTGTATTGCACTTTAGATTAGAAGTCATTTTTGTACTACATGGAAGTGCAATATAAAGCCAGTCATTTCGAAGTACTCACAAGTGCAATGTATAAACTAAATGTACAATCATTTAAAGGAGACATATTGTGAAGTACGCTGGTTTGTGAATTTAAATAATCTTGTATTACACGGGGATGCGGCTCCAACCACTGCATACCGCTAATGTGTCACTGAGCAAGACACTTCACCCACCTTATGCGGCAGGTGATCGTATCATTTTTCAGTTTGGGACATATTAATGGCTAGTGTTTATAAAGCACTTAATTAACTTGATTTAACCTCCTAGGACTTGGCGTCCTCATATGTGGACAACACAGTTTGGGTTGTTTAGGCCACAATACATTTTTTTTTTCTCTACAAGGTCCTTGTGTCCACATATGAGGTCATTAAACTGACACTTAAAGGTGACAGAAGAGTATAATACATTATAGTTTAGATTTAAGATGGACTTTGTCTTTCT
>KN473144.1:37858-76440 GCA_000787095.1 Periophthalmodon schlosseri
TTTGCTGTGTTCAGGCACTTAATAAATAGTTTTTGCAAATCATTATTCAAATGCAATTTTATTTTGTTCTATCAAAATCATTAAAAAGTTGAAAAAATATCCTCATATGTGGACATCATTTCTCTCATAATGTAAAAAGATAATTCTTTATTTTTACACTCATCACGTCCCAATAAGCCCAAATAACAAAGTGAAATTGATAAAGCCATGCAAGAGCTTAGGAGGTTAAGAGCCTGTACATGATTTTTTGTCCATGTATTTTAGAAAATGTATCACTAAGATCGAATTAACTACTGAAGTTAGCCATTACCCATGTGGTCGCTAAACTAAAGTGTTACCATTTTGACTCTTTGCATGGAAAAGCGCTATATAAGAGTCAATCAAAAATCAAAAAATCCCCGGACCTATTCGGCAAAATCAACTTTTCAGAGCTTTTAATCATGCCATAGTTGTTTCCCCTTCTCATTTACCCTCTCCAAGTCGTATTTGGAGTGATCTGTGCTTGTCTGAGTAATCTTTATTCTTAATCTGTATTCAAGTGTGTAGTAGTATTCAAGACATCATTGCCCCAATCAACCCCAGATTTCACTGCCACCAGTACACGCCCTCTGCTCAGTACTTACTTCGTTCTCCAATTTTGTTTTTCTTAATCAGTGATACACATAGGATTCAGCAGCATTCCGTAGCTATTTTGGTACAGATGAGAAAAAATCCTACGCTCGCTAATGCGATGTGCGGCTATCCGTCGGAGCCGCCGACAACTGCACGGCTCTTTGTTGTGATGACCTTTACAGCGACGTCAGCTCCCATCGTCCCGTTATCAAGCATGTAAAATATATTACAAACAAAATTTTAGATTCAAATACTAATCCGTCTTTCTTTTAAATCTGAAATCATCCAAGTACCTCCTGGCAAGTGCTTGTGTGCTTGAATTTTTCAAGTCTCAAAAAAACAAACAAACAAAAAAAACAAAACAAATTCTTATGTGTAAATTGTGCCTAACTTTTGGATGTAGCGTGATGTCATCCATATGGGACTCCCCAAAATAGAACTCTCAACTTCCTATAATTTTCAACTTATTTTTCAACTTTTCCTCGCAAATTGCTTTCATTTATATTTACTGCAATTAAGTATCCCGCTCAGAGCATGTACCAAACCCGCCCAGCAGTCAGTATAAATCCGCCATTATTCTCAGCGGTCTCCTATCCAAGTACTAACCAGGCCCAATTCTTCTTAGCCTCTGAGATCGGACGAGAGCCAGCACTGACTTGGTAATATGGTCGATTATATTTCTCCACAGATCGCACAGTGATTTCCGTGCCTCCGTCTGACCAGAGGGTGATCAAGGGCACCACTGCAGCACTGAAGTGTAACGCCACACACGACCCTAGAGTCAACATCAGGTAACTACAGGTTTTTGGTTTTTTTTGTATGATTAAAGGTCCTATATTATGCAAATTGACTGTTGTGAGCTTTAAGCCACGTTAGAACGTTGTTACCGCATCAAAAACATACCTGGAGTTGTGTTTTGTTTCCTGCACTAATGTCTGTCTGATGTCTGTCCACATCTCCAAAGCTCAAAATGCTCTGCTCCACCTTGTGATGTCATAAGTGGGAGGATACAAGTTAACAGCTACTTTTTACCTTTTGTCCAGTAGAGATTGGCAATGCCAGGGCTGAAATGATCCAAATGATTCTAGTGAAGGTGTATGGAGTTTAAAACCACAGTGGAGCACTTCCTGTATTATCACATGACATCACAGTGTTTTTGGTTTGAACTCAGCCTAAATACGCAGGGTTTGTGGGTTAAATATGTGTGAAGGAAACAAAACGCCTGGTATGCTTTTGATGAGGAAGGTGTTACAAAAAGAAAAAGTAAATCCATAGGTTTCAGAATGACAAAAGATCTGGAATGTTGCCATGGTAATCAGCACCTCAATGAAAAATATATCTTTTGAAAGGTCCTCAAAATGTCACACACAACAGAAAATAGCGTATAATTTATAGATTTACTTCAAGGGTCTTAACAGTTTTAGGATTGGTGGACAAATGGATGGTTTCTTTATAATACTGGATTTCAGAGAGGAAAATTTGGAAAGAGGGGTTTGCTTTTATGGATATGAAATTTAGCCAAAATAATTAAAAGATTAATGATAAAATAAAATGGGACGTACAGTTACAGGCATATTTGCTAGTGCTAAAAAGTAAATTCACAAATGTTGGACCTGATCATTTCAATTATTAACTAGACTCAAGAACTCACTGTATTATAAAAAAAAACCCCAGAAAAACCAAAACAGCATTAAAAATATATATTTATTTTAGCTGCGCCCATCAGAAATATATAATGTAGTGTTGTCATCTGAAACCCAGCAATATCACACACACATAAAAACATGAAAAACAGTTTTACTTAAATGAGAATAGTAGACACAGACATTGTTGAATTATTCAGACTGTTTTTCGCATGGCATCTGGGATTGTGAGTCCAAAACTAGAAAAACAAAAACACAAAATGCAACAATATCCACGAGTCAGTTCAATTTCAGAATATGAAAATATGCAGCTTATAAACAAAGTACATACTGCTTTTAGATGTTTGCTGTTTATCTACTTGCTGATAGTATTTTCTATGGATCAAAGATGTCGCCTCTGTTTCTGAAGACATTAGTCAGGGTAACAATCAATTACAAATTCTTTTTTTTTTTTATGACAATATACCTTTTTATCTGTATTGTTTCATTAAATTTCTTATTTTTAATCATTTCTCCCACTTATATATATGTGATTTTATTGGCTGTCATTGACAAAACAGTAACACAGTTTACCTGAAGGGGGTAGTGTTTCCATATTAACAGATTAGAGAGTGAGCAGAGGTTACATTAAGGTAATCGTTCATTTTATTTATTTTTTTATGACAATATACCTTGTTATCTGTATCATTTCATTAAATTTCTTATTTTTAATCATTTCTCCCACTTATATATATGTGATTTTATTGGCTGTCATTGACAAAACAGTAACACAGTTTACCTGAAGGGGGTAGTGTTTCCATATTAACAGATTAGAGAGTGAGCAGAGGTTACATTAAGGTAATCAACGAAACTGACATGATTTTGAACTGATTTACTGATTTTGAACTATTGAACCTAGTTTGTGAATCATGGTAAAAAAAAAAAAAAAGGCACAAAAATAGTTGTAAATCTAAAAAAAAAAAAAATTGGTGTTAAACAAAAAATAATAAGTTTTATTCCTAAACTATAAAAAATGTACGATGGCCATTATCCAGTCTGACAGCAGAATGAGCCTCTCATTTGTGTTGCCAGTTTCAATGCTGAAATCTAGTTGGTAAACCTTAAAGAACAGTCTCTGATCTGAATCCCCAGCCGAAAGACCAAAATTGTCATCTGAATAGCACAATTTATAAATCTCATCTCTTAGACTTGTAAGTGGGTAGACAAGCCAAAAGCAGTTACGTGAGTTCTGTTACCTCAAAGTATTACTCAAGTAAAAGTAAAAAAATATTGTTGTAATAGAACTACTTTCACAAGTACAAATTCATCCAAAACGTGAGTTGACGGTAGTTTGTGTGGTATGTCCCAGTTTCCTTTGGGAGCGCGGGGGTGCACCTGTGGTCTCGTCCAGCGGGGGGCGTGTCTCTGTGCGGCAAGGCTCGCTTACCATTGGCCAGACCTGGTCAGGTGACATCGGAGACTACACCTGCACTGTCCTGTCCAAGGCCGGGAACGATTCCCAAACAGCGCGCCTGGAAGTCATGTGAGTGCTTGCTAGTATTCTTATTAGGCTAAATCTGACCCCATCGATGTCAACGTGGATGTTATTATGTCCCATGGTAAAGATTTAATGTTGAAAATCACATTGTATTGTCTAAAGAAAGAGAGTTTTTAATTATTATTGTGGTATCGTTAGTGGGTATCGAGCCTATTGCTTAGTATCGAGCTAGTATTTGAAAGGTGTTTTTATTATTATTGTGGTATCGTTAGTGGGTATCGAGCCTATTGCTTAGTATCGAGCTAGTATTTGAAATTGTATTATCGTTACAACACTAATACATTTTGTGGTTGTGATCTTGTGTGCACAGAGAGCTGCCCCACTCCCCCCGCTCGCTGACAGCCAAACTGAACGACACAGACTCGCGCTCGGTGCTTCTGTCCTGGCTGCGGCCCTTTGACGGGAACTCTCCTCTGCTCTACTACCTGCTTGAGCTCTCCGAAAACAGTACGTATACACCCACACTAGTACTATCGAAAGCGCTTAAAGGTCCTATATTACACTAAATTGACTCTTGTGAGCTTTAAGTCATGTAGAATGTTGTTACCGCCTCAAAAACGTACCCGGAGTTGTGCTTTGTTTCATTCATGTAGTGGTGGTTTTCAAATTAACAGCTACCTTTTACCTTTGGTTCAGTAGAGATTGGCAATTCCGGGGTGGAAATAATCCAAAAGATTCTAGTGAAGGTGCATGGAGTTTAAAAACATCAGGGGAACACTTCCTGTATTACCACATAACATCACAAGGTGGAACAGAGTGTTTTCTGTTTCGAGAGAACACATCCTAAATATGCAGTATTTTTGTGTTAAACATGTGTGAATTAAATAAAACAATACTCCATGTATGTTTTTGATGAGGAAACAACAGTATAACATGGATCAGAAAACAGCGTACTATAGCATAACACCTAAACTCCACCCACCACATTTCAAACAGAGCTGCTAAACTGGGCACTGCCTGGAAGACTAAAGAAAAGAGTGAGGGGGGGCAGGGTCTCGGCATATAAGGAGCAGTGTGATTGGCCTAACAGGAATCAACACTCTAAACTCTACCCTTGCAGCCAGGTGTTT
This sequence comes from Periophthalmodon schlosseri, assembly GCA_000787095.1. Taxonomy (NCBI): domain Eukaryota; kingdom Metazoa; phylum Chordata; class Actinopteri; order Gobiiformes; family Gobiidae; genus Periophthalmodon; species Periophthalmodon schlosseri. Next base: position 42,721 of record KN473144.1, read on the forward strand.
TTAATCAGAAACACTTGGCTATAATCAGGGCAGTCCTGTGTGATGTCACATAGTACTTGAAATGGCAGAGGCTACTAAAGGCAACACGAACTTAGATATAGTCACTGTAGGTGTCTTCGTATATGTTTAATATAGTTATAGTTTATAGAGTTAATATAAAAATGTGTAGTGTTTACATGCATCTTGTCACATCCTCTCTTCTAGACTCTCCATGGAAAGTCTACCTGTCTGAGGTCGACCCCACTGTCAACAACATCACAGTGGGCGGGCTTACTCCGGCCAGGACCTATCAGTTCAGACTGTGTGCTGTCAATCAAGTGGGGAGGGGCCAGTACAGCGCCGAGACACAGAGGTGAGTCAACAAGCTATTTTCATTTATTCTCATTTACTTTGAGTATTTGTTTTTTTTTAAGGATCTGTATGTAGTCTGCACTCTTACATTTTCAAGGTAGTACAATCACAACTCAACCTGGGTTGCCTCATGTGAAAGCTCAGAACCTCCAGAATTCACTCACTAAGCTGCAGAGGCTGCACTAGCACTGATTCATGATTGGCTGCAGGGGCTGGGGTTTAGGTAGTGACCGTTCAGATCAGAGATCTGATCAGATCAGGCCTTTTAGTCAGACAGTTTAGCATCAGATTGTATCTTGTATCTTCTTCTGTACATAATATCAGTTGGTGCATAATTCTTTATATAGCATTTCTCAAGACCCCTAAAGCAGGTTACAGTGCATTATTCATTCACTCCATACTCAGTGATTATAAGCTACAGTTATAGCCACAGCTGCCTTGGGGTAGACTAAAGCCTCTTTTTCCGTTGCCACAGTTCGCTTGGAGCCACCCTGCGTGCATAGATAAAGAGGAAACAGCTGTTGCGAACATATAGCTTTTTTGCGGAGCATGTCGGCTCAACATATAAGTTTGCTGGTAATACAACAGTTTATTACAAGATAAAGTCAGCGTTTGGTGAGACATTACTTTGTATCTGCTTTTTGTCGCCAGAGTCTGCGTTTTCTTTTGTCCAGTCATCTGTTTCGTCATTTTAACCACACCTGGAGCCATACCGTACCGTCCCAGAGCCCTTTGGGAGCTAGTACCTTGTAGGGTCCACTTCAGACCCCTCAAATTGACCCAGACGGACCCACTCCAAAGCGAACTAATGGAAACAAGGCTTTAAGGGAAGCGAGGCTGCCAGTCTGTAATGTGGGTGAAGTGTCTTGCCTAATGACACAACATCAGTTTCCACTAGAGCCACTGCTGCCCCACTGTGGCACTTGATATTCCCAACGGTCTCCCATCCAAGCACTGACCAGGCTTAGCTGCTTAGCTTCAGCATCAGACGAGACTGGGCGTTGACAAGCAGGTCATACCTCCTATTTACTCCGCATGGCCCCATAGCACTTGTATTAAAGAAGACCTATTGTGCTTGTGTCTGCTGTATAGCTATAATTTATTTCTCCCAAAAAATTGCGGTGCCAAATGGGAGCTGACATCACCGTAAACGCCATCACAACAAAGAGTTGGCACCTCCGATGGACAGCTGCAGATCCCTTGTTTTTCATTTGTACCAATATGACTACACATATCCTGTCGAATCCTGCGTGTATCTATGATTAAGAAAATAAAATTGGAGAACTAATTACAGAGCAGTGGGCGTATGCCGTTGGTGGTGAAAACGGGGGTTAATTGGCAATATGAAATCTTGAAAATAAGCGATTAAAGATTGCTCAAACATGCACGAATCACTCCAAATACAACTTCGAGAGGGTAAGTGAGAAGGAGAAACGACTATAACATGATTAAAAGCTCTGAAAATTAGATTTTGCATAATAGGTCTGCTTTAAAGCCATAGATTACAATAATCCTCAAGGCTATTTCACAGATGTTTCCAGAATGGCGTGGGACCGTCTGAATGTGTAACATGAAGTGATTTGCGTGAAATAGACCCTTTCCTGTTCCATTTGGCTCTAATAGAACTGGTCACCTTTATTTACCACAACTGCCTGTGAATAAAACCTCTAGCTCTCACAGCGGGTTGCGTGTACACACATTTGCAGCTGACATGATTAGAGCCAGGCGAGCAGGAGGAAAGGGAGAGAGCGTCCATTTTGGTTCAGAGGCACTTCCCGCAGAAATGAACGATTTGTTTAAATGGCTTCTGTGCCACAATTGGCTGCGACGTGTGCTGGCTGCCCCAGTCCATTGCTTCGGCGAGCCATGCAGTAAAAGTGAAATGATCTGTGTCTGTGGAAATTGGTAAAGCAAATAGATTTGCAGTTATATTCAAAAGTCTTATTTATATTAGGCATTTAAACTACTTTCATTGGCATTTCATGTTCATTTTACTTAAAGATGCACCATGTAACTTTTCACCTAACCTTACTCATGCTCATGATTGATGACTCTCTCTGAAAGCGATCGGGACGTTTGGGGCGAGGTGTCACAAGAGAGTTGTCCACGCCTGTCCACAAAGTGCTTCCCTCAGCACGTTTTTCACAAACAAAATAATCTATATTTTTGCTAATATAGGTTGAAGTACGTCTGTGGGCCACAGAGTGTATATATATGTATATAAATGGATATAGCTAACCTGCTAGCTGCTGTGTTCCAAATAGGAAGTGAGCAGGGCACGCTTCCCGCTCCATTGACTGGCTTCAATTCACTTTCTATTGAAAAACTGGCACCCCTCTTTTCATAACTGCTGCTGTCACGCTCATCATTTTGGTCTTAAAATGTTCATAGTAATCCATGCTACATGATCCTGGTGTTTTTATTTGACTATTTTGTCTATAAATCAAGATGTGAACATTAATAACAGACCAATGAGTCGCCTCCTTTCCCTGAGGTCGCTGCCGCTAGCGTTAGCAACAGGTTTGATTGACAGCGTTGCTAAGTTACGTTCAACAGCCTCGCTCTGGATTTAGTTATGATACTTGTGGTCGGATTTCCAAATATGGAACTCGGCTCCAAATTTGCCCCTATAATTACCAGCCTCGATGAGCTTCATTTGGCTGGAGCCGAACACTATGTCCCTTAGTCCACTTCTTTATACAGTCTATGGTTGGCCAAGGCTGGCTTTGGGCATATGTGACCCATGTGGTCGCCTAGGGTGCCATGTGGTGGAGAGGGCACCAAATTGAAGTCATAAAAAATAAAAATAAATTGAAAAAATAAATTTGTTGAAATACAACATGATTTAATCTCCTTGCTGATAGTTTTTCTCTCAAAAAGCATTAAAAAATAAGTAAACTAAGAAAAATCTGGTTCAGCCTGGCATGGAGTGTCACACACTGCCCTGTTTGCCGTGCACAATGACATATAATGCATCCGAATGAGCCTAATCATTAACAGCATATAGCACAAAGTCGAAGAAAGAAACAGTTTGAAGTCCAAAATAATGTTCTACATCCCACAAGTCAGTCATTATTTTTTGTCAATTCGCCTCTTATTCTCGGAATAACAAGCACAAATATCTGATGAACTAATATTTCTATAGATTCAATAGTGCAAAAACTGCAACAAAGTACAACAATTTCTCTTCATATTTCAGTTGAATTTTTATAAATGCAACGGCCCTGCTGTCGGCGACGCCATGTTGGTTTTGGTTCACTTGGACACTTCACCTTTGGCTCTGCCCAAGCTTTAATGCTGCCTCGAGTTTGGCATGTATTTTTGTGAAAAATAGACTTCCTGTGGATTATTTCCACGCAGGCCTCACCCAGACCTGCAGCAGCAGAGCTCAGTGTAACAGGGAACTTTGGTTTGAATCACTTTCTTGCTGGACCCGCACGGATCTCAAACTGCACCTGACTCACAGTTAGTGTACACCGGGCGTAAAAGTGTCTTGTGATCGTAGATCATCTGCATGCTGCCCACAGACAGACAATCATTGTGTCAACCCTCCATGAGAGAAGCGACCTGTCTAGTATTTATGAGCTCAGAACAGCCTCCTGTCCCTCTGCCACCGTTTTCAGCGAGCACCGATTCAATCAACACGAAGCTTGAGTAAAAGAGAGACCAATCCCATATCAAAACATTTCAAACCAACTGCATGGTCACGGTGCTCAAGAGTGTGGAGGACCTTAACAAATGTACAATATCCTTTTCTAAAACTTTTGAAACAGTGTGTTTCAGTGATGTTTACTCATCATAAACATAGCTGGAGTTGTGTTTTGTTCCATTCAGACTTGTTGTTAATTACAAGTGATTAGAAGTGCATTAGCATGGGGCGTACACATTAGCCTGTCTGGCCCTGCTCTCTCTGGACACACCGAGCAGACAGGAGCTGGTACACTCTGGTAAATCAAACACCAAACTATTGTGCGGAGTGTGAGTGGTGTCCTGGAGGGAGGCTGATTATGGCCGATGCATTAGACTGTTTTAGCTCAAATAGTGTCATTTGTTTATCGGAGAATGGAACACGCTGTGAGCACACTCTGACACCGTGCTGGGCTTTAGTTAAGCTCATGACAGGAAAAGCTTTCAAACTATGTCAACATGGTGTCCCTACTTCATCAGCAGTGACAGGGCTAACAAGTGTATTATCAAGTCTATTATCACACAAGTTCCACAGTATATTTACAAGAGATGAACGATTTGGGGAAAAATAGGGCTGAAGGATTTGGGGGAAAAAATTGAGTTGAAATTTTTCTGACTTGTATTGCAATGACATTTGTGTCTTTTGTTTTCAAGTCAAGATTCAGTTCATATAGAGGACACTTTTAAGTTTTTTTCATTTTCAGTATATAGACAGGCCATACCTGATAAAAGCTCAGAACCTCCAGAATTCACTCTGAGCTACAGAGGCTGCACTAGCACTGATTCATGACTGGCTGTAGGTGCTGGGGTTTAGGTAGTGACGATTCAGATCAGAGAGTCCTTGTAGGTTTAAACCAACCGGATTTCAGCATTGAGGCTCTAATTTGTGTTGCCGGTTATGCAAGGCAAATTATGTTTTCTGATTGAAGAACTAAAGAACGAAAGAACTCTCAAGAACTAAAACACCAAATTAGAACAAAATCAGTATTCAAATTCTTATCAAAAAAGCAATATTTCATCTGAGTATGTCTTCGTGGTATCTGTGGACAAGGACAGATCATGTATTATTGAATTTTGAAATACAAATTTGGCAAAGCCTCCTTTAAAGCTGTTATATTATTATTTGAGAAAAGACTGAAATATAAACGCTAAACACAAGAATCTCATGCATTTCAGAACATGTTTGAAGAGGTCTTGACCCCAAGGCTACCTGTTTTGTCCATAAAAGACCAGATATTTTAGCAGGGAACGTTTGATGAAATTATTACAGCCTTTACAATTTGATAGTTCAGCTATTCAAATTGCAATTAATTGACCAGTTCTATCATTTAGCGGGTGTTTCACTTGAACTTTAAAGTACTTTAATTGTGTCCTTGGGAAACTGTCAAAAAATATTTATTTTAAAACATGCACTGCAAATCTAATCAAAAGAAGAAAAACATACATGGTCACAATAGCTGTTTACAGTTTCAGTGTAGTGAGCTCCTCCCTTCAGATGGATATAAGGCAGTGTCCACCAGTATCTGACCAGAACTGAAGAAGTGACTTGGATGAGCAGCCAAACGTCTTCACTCCTACAACTTTTTGTCCAGTTGACAGTTTTTTACTTTTGGCTTTTACTATGGATCAGACCTGGACGACTGAGGGATTAAACAGACATCTAACTCCTAACTGCAACTCCGGATCATAACTCCTTAATCAAGTAGTTACAAAACCCGTATCATTCTTAAAGGGGACCTATTGTGCAAAATCGCCATTTTAGAGCTTTTAAAGTGGGACTAAACACCTAAACTCTGCCCACAACCACATTTCAAATAGAGCTGCTTAACTGGGCAGTAATTTGAGGACTAAAGACGAGCGGCAGACAGAAGGGGGGGCGGGGTCTGGACATATGACGAGCGGTGTGATTGGTCTAACACGTATCCACACTTCAAACTCTGCCCCTGCAGCCAGGTGTTAATAATCAGAACCATCCGGGTGTGATCGGGGCAGAGGCACGTGATGTCACCAAATACCTGAAATTGGCATTGACCACTGGAGCTTTAGACATTTTTGACCACAAACCTGCAAATTTTCCAAGTTTGCACTAAAAAAGCCAAAAATAAAGGACTAGAATCAGTAGACAATGCTATTCAAACACCATATACACAGATTAGTAGCAAATGTATTTTCTTAATCTGTTATACACGTAGGATTCAACAGTTATCAATAGGAGGAGGCCAACATCATACCATAAAGAGAAAGGGGCACGTGGGAATCTGCTCAGCAATTTTCCAACTCAGAAGTCAGTTCAGTTTTTAATTATGAATTAAGTCTTTGTTCTTTCTTAATTAAGGCTTATTATAAAGTGGTACCAGTCATGCTAAAACAACTTTGCTGTGGTTTTGGTACATCTCAGCTTGTGCATTTTAAATAAATAGCGCTCGCTTACACGCTGCGCTCCAGATTAAGCCCGTCCAACGCAAAAATGTGAGTGGTGTGTACGTGTGAAGAGCACCGCTCAGATCTGCTCTTGTACATAATCTGCAGAAATCCAGAGAGATTACGTGACATTTACATATATTTACTCAACAGCATATGTCAGTCAACGAATGCGCATATTAATACAAGATAAAGACTCACAAGGGGAAATGTATGTCCCACTGACACGCTAACACTTTTCTCCTGATCCCGTCAAGCTCGGATTTTGAAACCAAACGGAAAATGTTGATAGACTGGGAAAAAAATTCGTTAAACAGAATGGCAATTGCAAATATACAATGATCTTCGAATACAAAATATCCGATGCAATGTTTAACACACATATACTACTTCTTTTGCCTGGGATCCGAAATACATCTTCATAAAGTGTTGAAGAAGTTTGTGAGTCTCGTGTGACTGACAGGTGGATTAGCCAATCAGTGATACACATGGTCTGTTTGTATCAAAGCAAATATGGAAAAAAGAAGGGGGAAAAAAAATCACAGGGGAATTAGACTTTTTAAAACGTCCTACCTGTCCATTTCGCCTTTTCGCTCTCTCTTCTCCCCTGCGTAGTGCACGTAGGCTCCCCCCGCATTACACACTGATTAGACCAAGACCAAACTCTGAGTAAAAGCTAATCTGAACGGATGCAACAGTGTCCGCGCATAGGACTGTGACGTGTGGGCTGAAGTTTGCCTAATGAAAGTGGTCCTAAACATGCATGAATCACTCTAAATACAACTTCGAGAGGGTAAATGAGAAGGGGAAACAACTACGACATGGTTAAAAGCTCTGAAAAGTGGATTTTGCAGAATAGGTCCGCTTTAAATTAATTTTACCGGAAGTACAGTTTAGTGGTCTAAGAAAAAAGTATGTGGGGAAACTGCTACTCAAGTAACTGTAAAAGTAACTGTCCAGGCATAAGATCTGATTTATAATGTAAAGTTAATGTGACTGGAAGAACAAAACTTGTATTTTCGAAGGATGGACACAAAAATGAGAAACTAAATCATATCTAAAGGAGCAGTGGGAAGAGCAACCAGAACTTTTACTTGTGAAAGAAAACTGTTATGCTGCAAAATATATAGTAGGAGTAAAAGTATGGCGTCTGAAAACTACAAGGATAAGCACAATTTTATTAAAGAGTTACTCAAGTAAATGTAGCTGAGTACTACCCATCTCATTCATTTCAGTGCTAATATTTTCTATAACGTTCCAGTAATGTTTACGTGACCTACATCTGGAAAAACAAGCTTTATCCTTTAAGTGAACATCTGCTCCCACTGTTAAACCTAAAGGGAAGATGGACTATTTTTTTCTGAGCCTGTTAATGGAGGATCTATATGTAGAGGTCAGGAGATCCAGCTGCTGCAGATGTGACTGTCGACTGTGAAAAGGCCCCACGGATTTCGTCTAAGGCTGAAGTAAAGGTGCACTGTGGAACTTTTCAGAGAGAGGGACCGCCACCTGCTGGTCTTCATGGAGACAAGCAGGTGACGACTAAGCCAGATTAGAGGACTGGGGTCTCATTTGTAAAGCGTGTGTACATACAAAAATATTACATATGTGACATTCCACGCTAAATTTGTGATCTTGGAACTAAGCAGCCTGGTCCAAAAACTTAGGACGTACGGACTTTCATAGATGAGGTTGAAAGTATCTGTGCTCAGAGACGAGAAGTGAGCAAGTTTGAGGAAATTCCACGCAAAGTTTTATCACTGAGACTCCTCATCTATGGAGAGGCGTCCCTCCTCACAGTGAAAATGTCTTATTTCCTATTTTCATTTAAAAAAGGTTAGGTTAGGTATTGGTGGAATCAGCTTTGTATAAGTCTTTAGAATGGGGACCAGGTGATTTCATGTACTTCTGGGATTGTTATGAGATGATGTCACTTCTGGGTCCATCTGTCAACTTCACCGCTGATTTCTAGATTTGGTTTTGACACTATGTCAACGGGAGACAGTTACCTTTCAAAACCGAATGTTTACCCACAAATTGTATCAGATATATAAATAATCTATCATAACATAGGATTACCAGTGTGTGACATAAGATTACCAGTGTGTATATCTCACTAACTGCCTGCGTTCTGCGAGTTGATATGTGTTGTCAAGATGATGTGCCGGAACATCAAATTGACAGCTCCACCTAAAAAAAGCTAGCTTCTCGAAAAGATATACCTGCGTTTAACTGAATTTATTCAACATACGCATGCATTGTATTTAGTAGTTTAACGTCACTGCATTGTAATCGTACATACAATAGCGTAGTGTAATTTCGAAGTTAGTTCAGCCTAGAGAGACAGAGCCGACTTTCTAACTCTATTCCTAACCTTAATCAAATCCTAACCTTAACAATGAACTAATCCTAACCTTAACCATTTTCTAACCATAATTTATAACCCTGTTCCTAAACTTTCCTTCCATTCCTTTTAATGACCAGTTGTCCCTCTGCACCCGACTATTTAGCGAGCACCAAGCACATCAAGTCCACTGAACACTAGCACTAGCTTAGCCTGGCTTCTTACTTCAAACTTGTAGACTTTCTGCCACACTTATAACCTTGTAAATGTTAAACTGCAATCCCTTTTTAAAGTGAGACGGGTTTAAAAATGTGAATTTTTGAACCCGGAAGAAGGCAGTTGCGTGGGCAGGTCACCAAGTAAACCGACTGCTTGAGATTCTGACGCTGCGACCATAACTGTGTGACCGAAGCGGCGTCTAAGTCTGCATTATTCTTATATTTTTCTCATATTTGCGTCCGTAATTTCAAACCTGTTGCGTTGTCTTCCTCGCTCCCAAGAGAATTGTTGATTCAAGTAATGTGCTAAACGTCTCCATCAATAACAGCTGCGCTCAGTCTCAAGTTAATGAAAAACTAAAGATGGAAAGGCGGCGCGTGAATGAGAAGTTTCCAGGAGGAGGCGCTGTCCCAAAGAATGAAATCAGAATATAAGATGATTGGATTCAGATACTGTTTATTCCCATGTGTCCCGCTTACTAAATGTTTAAATGAGCAGAGCCTCCAGCAGCAATAAAACACAAACTTTCTTACAAAATTGGGTTGGTTGTTTGAAAACTCATTATTAAAGGAGACATATTATGCAGACTTGACTTTTATGAGCTCGCGTTGTTTCTTCATCAAAAGTATTGAATTGCGTTTCAGGCATGGTTAAAGAAGACATATTGTGCTTGTGTGTGCTGTATAGTTATAATCTATGACACCCGTGGATCATTATGTTAGAATTTGGACATTTTATTTGCAATATTGATCTAAAAAAAACTTCATAAAAGAAACAAATTCATCTTTAAAGTCTAGTCACTTTTACCAGGTTTGTTGATCATTTGATGATCATTTCAGTGCTCAAATATCCTTCGCAACTCAAATTAATAAAAATGTATAAATTATATATTATAATTATACAATAGAACTAAGGCCACAGATATTTTTGTAAGAAACATCTGTCTGTTCTTCCAAAATCTAGCCCCCGAACATTAACGAACTTGTCCTAGGGTTTTTATCCAACGGACTCCAAATTGAGGCAGCAACATCAGGACATATCTGAGGACAAAAGTTGTTAAAAGAATTGACATAAGTCTCAGGGTGTGGTCAAAACACGCTGTTAACACAGAGGCCATTTTGAAAGTATAAAATCCCTGTAACTTTTTCAAACGTTGTCAAATCTGGATGGACCCAGTGTACCGTTTGTCTATTTTAATGACCTGGACATAATGAGATGTGACTTATAATTTTTAAATGACTCTCCAGCGCCCCCTGCAAAGTTAACATGGGACGGAAACATTGATCTACAATGTCACACCGGATTATTGAAGCATGTCAAGCCAGAGTGGGCAGCCCTTTCACTGAAGCGTGTCCTTCGTGGTCACAAGGGTTGCGATTGTCCTCTATCTCTGCTTGCAGTTTTAATTATTATTTTTCCACAAATTCTATTCCATCCAAAACTTGTCTGAATTGTGATGATTAGACTAATACGAATGAACGATAACACCTTTATTTTGTTAAATGAAGGTTTAAACTGTCAGAAAAGTGTGTCCCCTGTGTGAAAATTCTCCCTGGAATTTTCTGTTTTAATGACATAGATAGAGGTATTCAGAACTCACGGCTACTTCATGCATTTTTCTACTTTTCCTTTCAACTTTTTCCTACAAACTGACAATTAAAAAAACATGAAAAACTGCCGCGTGTGTGTAGCAAAAGAAAAATTCAGTTCTGTCAACTGGACAGCTTTTGTCGCCACTTTTGAATTTTTCATTTGTCATACGCACGATAACATGTGTTTTTCTCTCTTGGACAGGCTGATGCTGAGAGAAGAAGCCCCCAGCGCACCTCCAAAGAACATTGTGGCCAGTGGAAGGACAAACCAGTCCATCATGGTGCAGTGGCAGCCCCCACCCGAACCCCAGCTCAACGGGGTGCTGAGGGGCTACATGCTCAGGTACAAACACCCCCCAGCAGCCATGGTACATTCTGATATTCAACAGGTTGAGATTGGCCAACACAAATGATGTTAGCAGACATAAAGAAGCTGTGTTGTATAGTTTGCATTAAAGTGGAACTAAACACTGAATCTACTTTTTGCCACTAAACTGTGTATGTGGTATTTTAATTACTTTATCTACTGTTCCTGTGATTTTTGTCTGTAAATTTGCAGTTTTCTGGTCAAAAACATCCAAATCTAAGTGTGTGCTGCCTTCAGTGATCTCTGCGATTTCCAGTAGCTGGTGACATCACAAAAGACTGTCCGGATTACAGCAGGTGTTTCAGATTACTAGTACCCGGCTGCAGAGGTGGAGTTTGAAGCGTGGACACCTGTTAGACCAATTACACTGTTACTGTTGCATCAAACAAACCCCGGATTTCCCTCTCTCACATTTCTGGATGGATGTTTCCAGGTACCGTCTCGCGGGTCTACCAGGAGACTACCAGGAGAAGAACATCACCAGCCCGGAGACCAACTACTGCCTGCTCAAAGACCTCATCATCTGGACCCAGTACCAGATCCAGGTGGCCGCGTACACGGGAGCGGGGCTGGGGGTGTACAGCAGTCCTGTCACGGAGTACACCCTGCAGGGAGGTAAGGAGGAAGGATACAGCGGTTCTGCAGCGGTCCAAGCATATTCTTCACCACAATGAGTTTAGCAATGAGATCGCGGTAATGCTAAAAACAGCTAGCATGCTTACGCCGTACTTCCTGGTTCGTTGACACACAGCACACAAGCTGGTTTTACAATATATTTTATTTTATCGCACGAACAAAAAAAAAAATCCGGTACAGCCCCTTTATGACCCTTAAACGGTTGGTGTTACATTTGTTTAACTTGTTCGAATAACAATTGTCTTTTCAATATGATCTGATACCGATACTTTGGTTCAGGGCACCATTACTATTATATTTATTATTCACTATATGTACGTTGGGTTGGGTGTTGTCACGATGCTAAAATTTCACATTCGTTACTAAGGAGTAGACTTGATACTCAATACCGATTCCGATACCACAATAGTAAAAAAAAAACACTCTTGCTTTAGACAATAGAATGTGACTTTCAACTTGAAATCAGCTCAAGATCATTCTAAAGCTCTTCAGGAAAGGTTCACTTCTGTCCTGTGCATGTGTTAGCTCTTCAGAAAGGTTCACTTCTGTCCTGTGCATGTGTTTTAGTATCAATACTTGCTCAAATGAGTATCTACTTTCAATGCTAGGTTTAGTATCAGATTTTTGATACTTTTGACAACCCTAGTACATTTTACATAGTATTCCAGTTTTTCGCTTTTGTTATTTTTTCTACTTGTGTAATATGTTTCAGACCAAACAATTCTCAAAATCAGGGACCAATAACTTCCTGTTGTCCCATTTGTACTCAGTGCTAGCTTGATTTGCTATATACTCTTTAGCTTCCCTTCGCCTCTGCACTGTCTTTCCCATCCCTGGTTTACACTCCTATTAAACCGTATTAGAATAATGAATGAGCCCAGTGCTTCCTGAGTCTATAAAGCTGTCGGCCGCTCTTGTAATAATGACTGGATCTTTATGCCCACGTGTGTGTGTGCGGGACTAGGCTGATCTTTAATAACCATAATAAACGTACAAATAAAACCCACTTTGAGGAATGATCGCAGTTAAACAAGATTTAGCCCTGCGACCACTTCCGATTTTAGTCATTTACTGTCTCCTCCATTGCTGTCTGAAGTTGCTATATTAGATTTAAAGGACACATATTATGCAAAATTGACTTTTTTATCTTTTTAACCATGTTATAATGTTGTTCCCTCATCAAGAACATATCAGAAGTTGTATTTCGCTCCATTCACGCTTGTTTCAGTAATCCACTGTAAAAAGTCCTTTGCCTCTGAATCTTAAAAAATACGTGGTTTGAATTTTCCCAGAATAGTTGCATCACAGGTAGAAGCTCAGCGCAGTTTTCAAAGCATTTCTGCCGTCAAATTGCGTTCATTACAGCTGCATGGTTACATTAACATGTCGTAGCATGTCGGTTATCAGCTAATTTTCTCTATGGTATTTCACTGTGCTGTCAGTAGATGCCATGCTGCACCAGTTGACCGATTACACAATACTTTGAGTTGATATATTCAAAAGGTATGTTTCCAAATATTGAACCAGATTTTTTCTAGTAGTGACTGGACCCTAGAACTTACTATATTGCAACAACAATCATCATTTTAACAATAATGAGCCTCATTCATGAAGCTTTCTTACAAACAAATTTGTACTTAAGACCTTCTTACAAACATTTTGGCATTTACAAAATGATTTCTTTACTGAAAATGTTCTTCTGGAAGAACGATTCCTACAACAGTCAGGAGCACTCATAAGAACAAAATATATAAATTAGGGCTGGGCGCAGAAACTCAATTCCAAGTAGGCACCGACCGAAAAGATCCAGTAACTACCATCATCAAAAACGTTCGTTCTGTGTCAACTTCTGGTTCCTTGGCTTTAAATGCCCACGTCAATGAGCCAGTACAAACACTGCACTGATTTATTTATCAGCAGCGCAGGTGCTCACGCCTCACGACTGCGCTCTGCATAAACAAATGGCACAAACTGCAAACTCACATTATAACATAGTCTTACATATGTCTGAAGAAAGCACAGTGAATCATCTTACCGCTAAAGCAGAAGAGATGAAGAAACAGAAAGTCCAGAGTGGCAACTTATATCCACCCGAAAACATCAAGTCTCCAGTGCGGAGCCTGTACAGTGTCCCAAAATCAAAGTGTTGTACCTAATAATAAATCCACTCCCAGTCACAGTGTCCACGTAAAACTGAAGCCAAACAGATAATATGAACCAAACTCAGCCAATATTCTCCTCCTCAGTCCCAGTAAAAGTGTAATTCCCAAATAAATGTGGTGTAGTAAATACCCAGTGGGAGTGTGCGTCTGCATTAAGATGCAGCCAGACAAGTGTGCGTAAAGTTTGCCATAATTCTGCTCCTCCGTCCAGGTAACCACGTGGTAAAAGAGTGAAGTTATTTATCAAAGCAAAGAGCATGTGCTCTGCAGTGCTGACTTTGATAGACAGTGCAGTTTGCAGCGAAAACAAAAGTGAAACTTAAGCAGGTGTCAGTCCAGGTGAGGATCAGCTGAGCGCTGTGGTTCATTTGCACATCTGTTTTGAGTTATAACTGGACATCGTATAGCCTAGTACTATGTTTTGACGTAGTTATAATGTCATTCAAGGAAAGAAAGTATTTTCTTAATAATATTGGCAATTAATTTACATTAAAAAATACAGGTCCCGAAAAAAGAACCATACAGGAATCAGTATCGAAAAGCAGGTATCGTTAAGATACTGGTATCGAAAAAAAATCAAACAGTACCCAGCCCAACTTATAATGCAACAAAAAATTCAAATTTCTCCATGACTGTAAGTTATATTTTTCCCAAAAATATTTCTTATAAATGTTATTGAATCACATCGTAATATTTTTATGAGGAGTTTTATAGAGCATCTGGTCTACTTGGTCTAACAGATGTTGTTCAGGCTGAGTCTGTCCCAGCCCCAGTGCTCTCCATACGGGCCACTGTTACCGCCCTGCACCTACACCCCCACACCCCCATCACCCACCCTGACCAGAGGGCACTTGAACGCCCCCCACCCCTGCCCCCTCCCTCACTATTTAAAGCGAGTCCGCAGTATGTGGAAAACGCAATAAATGACAGTGTTTATTTCAATAAGTTGGTGATTTAAATACATCCTCACTGAGTGTGTTCATGTGTGTTTGGACATATTTAATCACTGCTGAAGTTGTAACAGCGGTGGACGCTCTGCCTGTCTTCCTCGTTCACTCTCTCCCTCGCCCTTTCACATATAAACAAGCCCATATTGGCCATATATATATATAGAAGTTTAGAGGGCGTTTCTTAGTAAATACATTTTTTTTTTTTATTGTAAATGAGTGTCGTGGTGTTCGTAGCTGGATGCTGGTGAATTAGGTGCAGCTCTCATTTAAGAAGCTATTTGGCTGCTTAAGAATGTGTTGTGAATCTGGCACAGAGTTCTCAGCATCTTCTTAAAGTGGAAGTTATGAACATTTTGTAAGAAAACATTCATGAAGGAGGCCCATTCATGAGGCCCTGTACTAGATTTTTTTCCATGTATTTGAGCAAAATTTATCTTGCAACAGAGCAGATATATTGTATAAATAGCTCTTGCGGTAAAATTAAGACCGCTGTGTTCTGTCTGCATCTAACTATAAAGCTTTTTATTGTCCAATAATCAGGTACACTGCTAGCATACTAATTGTTGCTAACTTTACTGCCACGGCAGACTGCGCTCTTGTCTCGGAAAGTTGTGAAATGTACTTATGAACTCATAACAGTGACGAGTAATTTTGTACCCCTGCAAACTGTTTAAAAATGAACTACTTCTGTTTTCCACATTTTTAAGACAAAGTCAAAATCAAGTACAGCACACTTCAATACCGTTGGCGTATAGAATGTCTGAGTGAAGCAGTCTCCATGTGGTCAAAAACTGTATCTTCTAGCGCCATCTGCTACTTTACTCCTGCTGTAAAGGATCACAGGCGTCAAATTTAGAAAGCCTAATGCCAGCGCCATGTATCTTGCATATTAAAATATTGTAATACATGTGACCATAATACTGCTACAGGTCATACCGACTTGGTTTGGACAAGACATGATTTATTAAAAAGACGACATTAACTACAGGTCATTGAACGCCACACCAAATTAGTATGCAAAACAGGCAGGCAAAATACAATATGGCATATTCATTTTAATGAGTAATTGGCTCATTTTGCTCCCGGGAGCGGCCTGCAGGGTTGGCATTTAACTTTTGCAAGGTTAGCAGAATTGTATGCGCTAAAATGGACTGAATCTCAATATGTACATTAACACATTAGTTATGTCAATCTTTAACCTTACACGAGTTTAAAGTTCTTTAGCATGCATTATTCAGAGTTTTGAATTACTTTTGGACAACTACTACTCTAAAAGTAATTCAGCCCCTGCCAGCAGTTGCCAACAGAGGGCTCATGGATTGACCCATAGCTGATACACTGAGGACTGAAGTAGATTAAATGTGGTTAAAAATAGTAAGTGCTAGCGTCGGTTTTCAAAATACATCTTAGCCAAGGCAGTTTAAGGGCGGAAAATGTCAAAATTACTCTGAACTTTAAAAGCGTAGAGGTGCACTTCCGAGATTACTACCTTATGATGTCCCAAGGTGGGATCGGACATTTTGAGTTCTGTAGACAAACTAAACGAGCAAGATGATTTAAATATCCACGAATGAAACTAAAATCAGCATCATAACATGGCTGAAAGCGAGCTAAGTCTAGTAGAATATGCCCTTTAAATGTTTGCTTTGTTTTGTTCTTCCTCAGATGAGTAATATGTTTATGTCTGCCTGTGTCCAGTCCCCACAGCGCCCCCTCAGGACGTACAAGTGGTTGCAGTCAACTCGACCACCATTCGATTCACATGGAGCCCGCCACCGCAGCAGTTTATCAACGGAATCAACCAGGGATACAAGGTACATGTGGGAAAATAGAACAGAATTAGAAAAGTACTTTTGTGAACTTCGCCACAACTTTACTCCATAATTTAAAGTATTGATACGGACATCTGCACGTATCGGTTATCAGCCGCAACATTAAGACAAATATTGCATATCAGCATTGCCAGGAAAAATCCATGTTTGACCCTATCTAGAATTTATCCGTGGGTTTCAGAATGATGGGGAAGGACTGTTGCCATAGTGATTAACAATTTAAAACAAAATATTGTATCTGTTCAATGGTGAGTGAGTGAGTCCTCAGTGATTCTAATACTAACTAATCTCCATGATGAAGTGCATATAATAGGTTAGACGAACGTTTCACTAAAATGCACAAGTTTATTGAGTTTATAATTTTACTTCCTGTTTGGACATAGGCAGCAGATATGACGTACATAGAGGTATTGTCCATAACTGTTACGGCTAAGTAATAACGTAATCGAGGCCCAAAACTCATCAGCTAATTACATTATTGTAGTTGCAATTGATGCGTGAAAATAAATAACAACATCTTTATTTTATTGACCAAATAACAGCTAGAAAAACACAAAAACCTGAAATACGTTTAACCGTTTTGCAGCTGATGGTGTGGCCCGAGCTGTCCCCGGAGGACGTCACCGTGGTAACCATCACTCCGGACTACCCGGCCAGCAGACACACAGGGCTGGTGAGCGGGCTGGCTAAGTTCACTTGGTACTACAGCTCCACCCTGTGCTTCACCACACCGGGAGACGGGCCCCGGAGCCAGCCCAGCCTGCTGCAGACACACGAGGATGGTGAGTGCCCCCGACTGTGCGCTGCAAAACAGAATATCCATAAGGCTCGCAGCAGAAAACAAATCATTAAACGAAACTTTGTCTGACGCTCTGAAATAGTTTACATTTAAGTTTGTTTTTTAGTTTTCTTATTATTGATCATACAGGGGTGAAAATTGTTGAGTCAAAAATCTGCTTAATTAACTTGATTAATTGATAGGCCCACTTCTGAGGCTATTTTGGCCCACAGTTAGAGACAATATATGTATTTATTTATCTTACTGAACAGTGAACGTAATAAGCTCAAACTTTTCCACATGGGTATTTTTAGTCCACGTAGCCCCCTTATGAACATTTTTGGCATTCACAAAATGTTTTCTTAAGTGAAAATGTTCTTCCGGAAGAACAAATCCTATGAATAGTGAGAAGCGCTCGTAAGAACAAAAAATCTACTGTTTTAGAATATTATTACTCCTCCATGATTGTAACTTATATATTTTCTGAAATGATTTCTTATAAAAACATTACTATGCGATCCAATAACATTTATGAGGAGTTTTGTAGACCATTTAGTCTATTTGGTCTAACAGACTTTACAGGCTGCTGTTCTGCTGTGACAGTGACAGTCTCAGTGTCCCAGCCCCAGTGCTGTCCATATGGGCCACTGTTACTGCCCTGTCCCTGCCTCACCCTGCATGACCAGAGCGCACTCGTATGCATCCCCCACCCCCCCCTCCATAGCTATTTATCACGGTTCTGCTACTCACGGAAAGTAGAATAAATATGATGAAAGCTCTTGCATATTTGTTATAATGCCAGGCCCATATTGGCCATATATGGAAGTTTAGAGGGCTTTTCTTACTAAATACATATTCATTTTTATGTAAATGAATGTCGTGGTGTTCGTAGCTGAATGCTGGTGAATTAGGCGCAAGAACTTTATTTAAGAAGGCATTTGGGTGCTTTAGAACGTGTTGTGAATCCGGTGCAGAGTTCACAGCATCTTTAAAGAAAACATTCATGAATAAGGCCCATAGTGTTTCTGCCTCTATTTTTATTCTGGAATTCGCTTACACATCAGCTGTAACAGGCACAGCCGTTTATTTTTTACATTAGTATTATTTTTATCAGTTTATTTATTTCCATTAATATATTGCTTAAGAGCAATGTGTTTTCAATGACTTTTTTAATTTGTATTCGCTGTTCAGTTAATATTATTGCTCAGGCAACTTAAATTTTATTCATGTTTGAGAGCCACCACAGAACCTTAAGTGGCTCTTGTTGGACCCCCTGTAAAAAAAAAAGAAAAAAAAAGAAAAAAAGAAACTCCTAGCTTTCCCCTTGGTTAGAATATTTGAATTAGCTTTACTGAACATTATCCATTCTTGTGGCATTAATCCCCTTTTAAACGTGCTTTTGGTCACCTTGGGATAAGTATTTCATGTTTTCTAACTTAAAATTATGTCTGCATTTGGAAAACGCACTTTATAAACTACACTCAACTACGCAATTACGCATTGGAGCTCCCCCTGCTGTCAGCAATTGGAATTAACATTTAGAAAGTAAACAAATGAGGTCCTAATCCCCTATGAAGGCTATGGTAATAGAGCCATGTGTCCAGTTTGACTGTAGAACGAGTCCCATGGGCTTAAAAACTACACAGGAGAAGTCCAGAGTTTTATCTGTGACGCAACTTAACGGGTAAAATGCAAATGGAGCATTTTTGAGCCTCAGAGAAGATGACTTTGGGTTAATGGTTTAATGAAACAAGCGTGAATGAGTTGATACAATATGACATGGTTAAAAGCTCGAAAAAGTCAGTTTTGCATAAAATGTATCCTTGGGCTGAACTGTTTCCAGGCCTAGCTAGGTCAGTTAAAACTCATAACTGTGGTCAGACTCCACACTAAATTTCTCACTTTCTTAACCCCTTCCTTGCATCACAACTCTACAATTATTATATAGTTTTGACAACTGAAATTCAATTCATTGCACAGTCCTAAATTCAGCTCGTTTGTTTTATTTCACTCCCATATTGACCTTCCCATAGTAAAATGTACAATAGCCATAGGCACAGACACAGCCGTGATTACAGAGGCAAAGGGACATTAGCCGCGCCACTAGCCATGTCTATTGATCGAGTGTGCGCTGTGTTGAAGGTTAATGAACAGTGTAATTCTTACCTGATGATAGCTTAGCGTGTTGTAAAAGGTTGCACATGGCTAGTTTACGCGCTTTAGTGGAAAAGGGGGCTCCGAGGCATTGGGAATCGTCAAGGATACAATTATATGGCGATGAGTGAACAATTTTAAGTAGAAGTAATAGGATCTCACTTATCAAAGTGAAAACACGGTCAAGGTTTAGTCTGTCAGTCAAAATGCTGTTATGGAAACTAGCATCAAGGTCAATCACTCAACTTCAATGGCGGAGCTAACACCGCCGTGAATAAGTCTACAAGTGACAAAAGCTTTGTGGAAATATTAAATGATTTGTGTTTCTTGCACCTCTCCTTCAGATATGATTTGTTTTTTTCTCATTTTTGTGGTCAATCGTTTGAAAATACCAAATTTGGTCCAGTGTTTAACGTTTTGTCCTTTCTATTAAATTACCTTAAAATTATAAAATTAATGTGAAGTCCAGGCTTGGCATATGAGGAACAGTGTGATTGGTCTAACAGGTATCAACACTTCAAACTCCGCCCCCGCAGCCAGATGTTTGTAATCAGAAATAATTGGCTGTAATCGGGGCAGTGTTTTGTGATGTCACCAACTACTGGAAATTGCAGAGGTCAATGAAGGCAGCACAAACATAGATTTAGACATTTTTTGACCACAAAGCTGCAAATGTACCTAGTTTGCTCTAAAATTGCCAAAACTAGGACTAGGAACAGTGGATAATGCGACTAACACACCATATAAAGTAAGTTTAGTGTTTAGTTCCACTTTATTGTAATATCAAAACAATGTGTACAATTATTGATCATCTTTTATCATTTCTCGTAGTCCCTGGCCCTGTACGTCAGCTGACCTTCTCGGAGATCCTGGACACGTCCCTCAAAGTGAGCTGGGCCGAACCGACGGACAAGAACGGCATCATCACAGGTACTGGGTCCATGCACAACCGGCAAACTCGATTTTGATACTAAGGAATAGGTTCGATACCGATTTTTGATACCGCAATAATACAAAATCGGTATTGAGTATCGAGTCTATTCCGTAGTATCAAAATCAAGTTTGTTTATCGTCCTCTTAGAATTACATGGCTCTATCTGAGGTTTTGTAGAAGTTGAGTCTTTTATATATTATTATTATTTCAAAGTTTTGTTATTGAGAAAAGTAGTTTTGGTAGTTTCGGTACTAGTTTTAGTATCGATTAGTATCTGATTTTCGATACTTTTCACAACCCTAATCCGTGCACTCTCAGTGTTATTGTATGTAATATATTCAAGCAGTTCCTGGTCTGGCTTCACTCCCCGCTGCCTTCACTCTCTCTCTTCACTATTATGCCCTCTCTCTTCCTCCATCTCTCATTCTCAATCTCTCTCTCCATCTCCCAGAGGAACCCATTGGCTCCTCATCAAAGTGAACAAATGCACCTGCTGCTCTTGCTCTCTCTTCCCCTCAACCTCCCGTATCCCTCCCCTCTCTCTCCCTCTCCCTCACCTTCTTTCTCCCCTCTCCCACCATGACTCCCTCTCTTTCTCCCTCCCTACACACTCTTCTCTCTACATCTCTCTTCTTTCTCCCTTCTTTTCTCCCTCCGTCTCCTCCTCTTTCTTTCTCCCTCACTTTCCCACTGTCTATCTCACTGTCTCTCTCTACCCTCCTGCTCTCTACCTTCATCTTTCTCTCTCTCTCTCTCTCTCTCTCTCAGTAGAACCCAGTGGTTCCACATCACACTGACTGATGAGTCGGGGTCACCTTCCACCCCCCCCGTCCTCCTCCTCCTGCTCTATCAGCTCCTGGTGGGTTATAGACGATCAGGGACTGGTCTCTCTCTTTCTGTTTCTCTTAGTTGTCTGGCGATGTCCTATGTAAAGCAGCGCTGCAACAACGAATCAGAAAGTTGCTTAAAATCTGTTTAACATTAGAAACAACATGGCAGATCCGGGCGCCTCTGTCACCAAGCCGTGATGCATTTCTTTTGTGCTGCACAGTAGTTTGCGATTCAGGTTCTGTTGATTATTTGTTGGATAAGGCACGCCCCCCTCTGTTCTGAGGGGAGTTTGATTTGTAGTCACTCCATAGTGACTACCCTGCACAGCAAGATGGATTCGTATGATATTTGTGAGTTCATAAACTCATGAGAATCCATCTTGGCATAATCCCACTGGTGCAATAGGGCCCATTCGCTGGTGGGCCAGAGACTGGACCAATCACAGGGCATTATTATGGAAGCGCTCTGTGTATTTGTGGACGGGAAAGATGCCTGTGCTTTTCTCTCATCTGGATTTAAAGAAAACCTAGATAAGACCTATTTTCAAAAACATCAAAAACACACCCGGATTTGGATTTTGTTTCATTGACATATGTTTAAGACACAAATCGTGTATATTTAGGCTGTGTTCTTCTCTCAAACTTTAGGCCAATGTAACCAATACATGGCCACCCTGGACTCATCTTCCAGGTCCTATTATACTTACATGGATGGAACGTCTCTCCTCATTGTAATCCCTCATAACTAACAAAGTCAGCGGTGTCTTTATGAGCTCAATAATTTCCATTTGGTTCCCCCCAGGCTACGTGCTGAGGTGGGAGGTGTCCGGTGCAGAGTCCAGTGCTCAGGAGAAGGCCCTGTCTAACTCCACCCTGCAGTACCACCTCAGCGGACTCACCTCCACCACCACCTACAGCCTGCAGGTGGCAGCACTGACCGCCGCGGGCCGAGGGGCAGTCACTTCCTCTACCATCTCCACTGGGGTCCCTCCAGGTACAAGAGCACGCACCAAACGACCACATTATTTAAAGATATATTTTATTTTAGGACTCCAACTAATGATTATTTTAGCAGTTGACTAGTCAGCGATACATTTTTTGATCAACCCGACTAGTCAAACGATTATTTCTATTGTACATTGAGACTTACCTTGGATCCAGAATACACACTTCAGTAGTTTACGAAGATGTGAGTCTAGACACCGGTAGTCTCCCCGTTTTCAGATGGCCGTGATTGACAGGTGGTTTAGCCAATCAAGGACACACATGGTCTGTCCGTATCAAAACAAATATGGCTGCTTCTGAGGAAAAAAGAAAGGAAAAAAAAACAGCACGATTTTCTGCAGAATCAATGAGCAAAGGTTTGGTTCTGGTGTGAGACGCAATGGAGAAAATGGTCTGTATAAAAAATACAGAGAGATATCATTTGGGATTTGCCAGGCAAGCAACCGATGATTATTTTAGAAGTTGACTAGTCAGTGATTCGTTTATCGATTAGTCAGCTAGTCCAACGATTATGTCTATTGTACAGTGAGACATTTTAAAAACATTATCAACCAAATAAAGGTTTCTAAATGAATATGAAAATGTATGAATGAAGAGAATTGTTCATATAATTGGTTTTAATAATGCCACTGTCTGTTATAAAAGGTCTTTTTGTATGTGTTTTAGTGTCTGTATTGTCCTCATAAAGACTACAATTATCAAAACACAACTATGATTATTTTTTATAGTCAAATAGTCAAGGTTGGTTTATTAAGCCATATTTATTTTGTACCTGGAAGCGAACACATTTTACAAGTCTTTCAAGTCCCAAGCAAAGGGGAACTTTCAGAAAGAGACACACAATTTGAAGAAGGTAATGCTTGTTGAATTCATTTAAAATCCATTTTCAATTTACCTTTGCAAAATTGAGACGTGTAAAAACTTTCCTTGGTCTTAAGATTTCGGGTTGAACTGTAATTTCAGACATTTGTAAAAAGAACATTTTATCGAGGTGCCCTGTCAGACTGGTGATTCATGTCTAGTATTTCCAATTTCCACATAATTCTAAAATATCCGCACCACGGTTTGGGAATGACGTGGTTAGTGTGACTGCCAGTTGGAATAGAGTAGGAGAAGAAAAGTGAAAGGGCCTTTATCGCGCTCTTTTCTGATCTATGTTATAATGTTGTTTCCTCTTCACTAACATTCATGTGTTTTGTTTCATTCACACATGTTTAACACACAAACCCTGCAAATTTTGGGTTAGGGTTCTTATCTCAAACAGAAAACACTCTGTTCCACCTTGTGATGTCATTGAGCGGTGGGGGAAGCGTTCCACTTTGTTTTAAACTCCATACACCAGACATATTTGTTTTGGACCATGCATGTCCCTGATTGGCTAATCCAAGGGTCACTCACATCTTCATAAAGTATTGGAGAAGTGTAGAAGTGGAGAAGTTCTGGATCCCAGGCAAATGTTCGATACCACCAATGCCGATATTATCACCGATATTCTGCTCATTTCTACTTGTATACACCTTATATTTTATGTGAATTTAAAGGTAATATATTACACAAAATGGATTCCTGTGAGAATGTTATAACGTCGGAGTTGTTTTGTTCACATATGTTTGAGAAACCCTTTATTATTAGTCTGTCTACATCTCCAAAGCTCAAAACGCTCTGCTTCACCTTGTGATGTCATGAAGCTATAGTTTTCAAGTTAACAGCTCCTTTTACCTTTTGTCCAGTTGAGATCGGAGATTCCAGGGCTGAAATGATCCAGATGATTCTAGTGATGGTGTATGGAGTTTAAAAACACAGTGGAGCACTTCCTCTATAACCACATGACATCACAAGGTGTGTTTTCTGTTTCACAGTGGAGCACTTCCTCTATTACCACATGACATCACAAGGTGTGTTTTCTGTTTGAGAGAAGAACTCTGCAGGGTTTGTGTGTTAAACGTGTGAATGAAACAAAACACAACTCCAGGTATGTTTGTGATGACATTATACCATAGTCTCAATTAGTGAGGTCTTGACTATAACACTACAAAGACCTGTCCGAGACCACAGGGTCCCGAGACCGAGACAAGACCGAGACTTTTAAAGGCCGAGACGGAGACAAAACCGAGACCACGGCCCATCGAGACCAAATCGAGACTAAGACACTATAACAGAGATTAGAAAATAGCGTAATATGGGCCCTTTAAAGTTACATATTAACTCTTCTCTTGTGGCTCATTGCTATTCAAAAGGCAATCCCAAAAATATTTAAATAAGTAAGAATCTAATAAGGCAGAACAGACAACTGCTTATTGAAGAGATGCAGGGGAGAGTCACTGTCCGAACATTTTTGTGATGACTAATTTATGAATGCACAAAGTAAAACCAAGATGGGACGGGTTTGGATTTGGAGAGGTTTTATTAATTTATGAATTCGAGGGGGAAAAGAGCAAAGACTGTGGAGGAGAAGATGAGAGGGAGAGGGGCAGGGAAGTTATCAGTCCACCCTGGTTATGTATTCATGTATTCAGCGAGAGGAAGAAATTTGGCACTCATCTGAACCGGACAGCCGATATCAAGACTTTTGGTAATTAGAAATATGGCTTGAGAATTAAGCAAAAAGAAAAAAAAACAATTGTAGAAAGGGTTTTTTTTTTTTTAAAGATAAAAAATATCTGCTTCTGTTATTTGCTATATGTTTACATTAATTATTAAAGGTGCTGGCCTAAATTCTAAGTTCATTTTAAACGGTTTGCAGTGGTTCAGAGTTATTCCGAGCATCCTAATTATTCACCGCAAGTTTATAAGCGCTTTTCACAATTCCACAAACCAGAGTTATGCCGTCACTGTAAAGCTAACAACAACTAGTACGCTAACAGCGCACTTCCTGATTATCACGCAATAAAACGATTCATAGATGCAGATAGAACGCAGGGGACTTATTTTGACCTCAAGAGCTGCTCATACAATATTCTGTACTAGACAAATTTTGCTCAAATACCTTAAAGTCATTGTGGTGATTGTGAACTTGACATAACTTGAAATAGGGAAATCTCGTGAACACACTTGTTACAGCATGTACTATTGCAGTTATTTTAATTGCTGAGATTCAGTTAGAATCAAGTCACGTTAACTAAAAAAATCATTAATCGCAATTCATTATTTTGTCACGGGTTAACGCAGGCCACGTGCATCAGTCAAAAAAGCTGGATCAAAGAGCCCCGCTCCGGTCTGTGAGGCGCTGCGCTCGCCTTTCCGCTCAGCACACACACACATTAGTCTCTCTCTCTCCGTTCAGCACACACACACACACACACACACACACACACACACACACACACACAGAGGGGGTGAGTCCGCTGTGTCTGTGCACTGGACACAAGGAGAGGCCTTCTGTAGAGAGAGCGCGACAGACGAGTCCAAGCTCCATCTGAGTATTTAAACTATCCAAAAAGAGTCAGTGGTCACGGAGAAAAGGCCAGCTAAAGTCTGCAAACCGAGAGCGACGCTAAATACATGATTTTTTTTTTATTTTGTTTACCGCTCGTGTCTTTAAAAACTCCTGAGATATTCATATTTAGTAAGCAGAGAGCTGGTTTGGACCAGGAATGCACCAGATCTGAACCAGGACAAAACAAGAACTAAGCAGGAGGACTGATTACCAGGACTAAAGCAGGACTAAAGCAGGACTCTGCCAGCCTTCTATCAGGGTCATAGTGAGCAGAAAGGAGCAGCAGACTATACACAACCACCACAGGATTAGAGGCTTTTTGAAAGAAAAATAGTTTCAGCTTCAAAAGGTTAAATAACACTCCAATCCAATATTTGAATGTAGACATCTGAAGAATAATAAAATGGGCTAATACTGAGCCAAAAATCATTTCCAAGTCAAAGCAGCAAAACACTGAGTGAATACTACTACTATTTAGCCATAAGTGGTGCTATTTAGGAGCCAAAAAAAAACGTATTATATGCGATTAATCACAATTTAAGCAGACGATTAATCACAATTAAAAATTTGAATCGCTACCCAGCTTTTTTTCAATACAATTTCCATAGCATTTTAGATCATTCTTTTATACAAATCTACTCAAAATAACAATAACATGAGTATTTTTTTTTTATTTGTGAAGTATTTTACAAAACATCAAATTCTTTGGACGTGCCTCAACACAAAATGGCTGAACATGTCTTGTCTGTATTCTCTGGGGTTTTGTTTCAGAGCTGCCTGGAGCTCCGTCTAACCTGGTGATCTCCAACATCAGCCCGCGCACAGCCACCCTCCGCTTCAGACCGGGCTCCGACGGCAAGACCGCCATCTCCACCTGGATCATAGAGGGACAGGTACCACCAGCGTTATGTCCTGTTTATAGATATTTAACACACGGCTGGGGATATGCCAGGTTAGGTTGACTTTTTGGAGCTTTTAACCATTAATTTTATCATTCACACATATTTGAGTGATCCTGTTTGTTTTTTGACAACCCTTTTTAATTTAAAGGGTTGTACTTGATTTAATTTAATTTAATTTAATTTTTTTTATTCCATTTGACTGTCAGATTGGAAGACGTAAATAAGAAAATACGACTAAGACTGTATCTATATTGGATTATTTTTTATTTATGTGTTTGTTAATTATTATTTCTTTTCAAGTATAACATGTGAAATAACGATGCAAAAATATCCACAAATATTCACAAAAAGTCATAATAAAGTAAATGTGACCCTTAGTTGTATTATACTGCACGCTAAAGTCCCACTGCGTAACATTCCAGACCATAAACAGAATTAAAATTATGAGTTAGCCCACTCACACTAAGGGCGCGTGTATTTTTTATGAAATGAAATAAAATGAAATCTGTTGGATGAAATGTTCCACAGTGGGGCTTTAAGCTGCTAGCCTGACAGTTCCAGCTGGCTACATGTTTGCTTATGTCCAGGTGGTGCAGGAGGACGGGAAAGAGGAGCCGTGGAAGGTTCTGTACCAGGAGGAGAACCAGCCAGACACCAACTCCATCCAGATCCCCAACCTGAGCCCATTCACCCAGTACAGGTAGGAGCAAGTAGCCTAGCAACCAGACTGGCTTTCACTGTGTTATCTACTACAGGGGATCTTTCAGTCTGGTCACCACCACCTCCTCTGCGTCGCAGGCCAGACTCAGTCAGAGCTGTCCAATCAGGCTAGTTTAATCTAGTGGCGCCTCTCACGATAACAAATTTTGAAGCACAATATATTGCTACAGAGAAATGTAACGACAAACAATAATAGCAAAACAACTTTATACCACATAATCGCAGTAAACCATTTTTAAATAGACAGTGTCATTAAACAGTATTTTGTTTCATTCACACTTGTTTCATGAATCCATTAAACCAAAGCAATTTTTAAGCACATTAACCATCACCGGACTAAATTGTTTACTTTCTAAATGTTAATTCCTGTTGCTGACAGCAGAGGGAGCTCCATCGCATAAACGCCTCATTGAAAACAGAGGCGTAGTTTATAAAGTAGATTTTCCAAATGCAGACATTAGTTTAAGCTAGAAAAACTTAAACGCTTATCCCAAGGTGCTCAAATGCGAGAGAATTAAAGCCACAAGAATGAATAACGTGTGTTCTTTAAAAGTGCACAGAGAAGGGACTGCCACCTTAACCTTGCTTGTCTCCATAGCAATGATACATGCCTAGAATGTCCCATAGTATGGAATTAAACTTCATGATGTTGCGTATGTTTAAGAATACACATTTTTCAGGGTATTTTTTAAAGCATTAAAAACGCTTGTGATTACTTTTAGCCCGGTCACCTCTCCACAGAGCTGACCTGTAACTTGACCTGGCTTGTCTCCATGGAGATAGATAAGTTTATGGCCATGACGTGGAACATCTCAAGCAAAGAAATAACAGCTCTATAGAGACGAGCAGATGGCAAACCCTCCACCAGAAAAGAAAAGTGCACCTTTATTTGAAGTATATGTTTTTTGCAGTACTGCTAACCATTTCCCATTTAAATGCCAGTGCTAACCTCATTAGCATAGTTATTTCCATCTGTTTTTAACTGCGGTCTCCATGGCGATGTGAGTGCCTAAGCCTGTATCTGTGCCTTCATCTGTGGTAGTCTCACTGAGTGCCTGAGAGTCCATTCCCAGGGATTAGTCTGTCAGCGGTGACACCCCAGGCTTTTCAGATAAAGTGATTTTCATGTCTGTAACTTCAGACCCTACACTTTCTCACGGTGGGGACTACAGCAGTTTGCCTAATACACCTGTCTACAGAAGTACTTTAAGTATCTATCTGTCTTAATGTATCAAGCTAATCTGGGCTCTAAGATAATTAACTTAACTTTCAATTAAATTTTATCCATGTGGGAAATTACGATCCCTCTCTCTTATTATTATTACCTTAGTATTAAAGGTGCACTGTGCTCTTTCTGGTGGAGGGTATGTCACTGGCAGAAAAATGTGATTGCTTTTTCTGGATTGTTTCACAGTCTATTTTTCATTTATTGAATTGCAGTTGTTTTCATTGCCTAAAAATACTTTGTCTGCTCGTCTCCATGGAGATTGCTTAAGCTTTATGCCATTTTCTGGAACATTCCAGGCAAAACAACATCTCTGTGGACAAAAGAAGGCTTCAAACAGTCTACTTTCAAGTTACATAGTGGCACTAGCTCCTTCATCCTAAACACCGCACCATGAGCCACGTGAGAGGCCATCAGCTGACCACCCAACGTATTCCCATGACATGACAAAGCAGGAGGAGAAGTGTCCATGATATTAAGTTGATCCAAATTGTTCATGGTCAGCTGCTTTCACACCACATTCACCCTGGTCCAGAGCAAGAGAGGAGCCTCAAAAACAGTAATTCCTCCATAGAATTCCGATGGCCGTTGCCCTCCATAAGAAATGATCAATCGTCAAATGCTAGAACCTGAACACAACCTATGAGTGAATAAACCTATGAATAAACGATGTAACACATTTGGTTGTCACTGCTGAGCTGAGTAATTCTCTGCCTCCTCCCTGCGTAGGTTCCGTATGAGGCAGCTGAACATCGTGGGCACCAGTCCTCTGAGCGGCCCCTCCAGGACCATCCAAACCCTGCAAGACGCCCCCGACAGCCCCCCCACGCAGCTCAGCCCGCAGGCCGCCTCCCAGACCAGCCTCCGGATCAAGTGGAAGGTACACGTGCGCACGCATACGACGAGACCGTCCGTGTACTGACAAAAAGAAACAGGTTAAAGTCAAAGGGGACATATTGCGCAAGATCAGCTTTAACGAGCTTTTAACCTGGTTTGTTAAAATGTTCCCTCATCAATAACTTGCTTAAAGAGAGGCTTGAGTGCTCTGAAAATTCCTGTTTTCACCTACCTCCTATCCCCGCCCACATCCCTGTACTTAGTTGCAATTAGATGAAAAATTAAGACTCCAAATGATTCATAGACTGATGATGATGATGATTTGGGGAAAATTTCTAATTATGATTTTTTTCCTGACACGCATTGCGATTAAATTAGCGATGCATGTTTTAATAATCGGGTTAACGGTTTTACGCAGAATAAGACAAGACTTTTTGTTGTTTACGGAGAAAACTACGGTCATTCAAAAATTGCTAATTGCGTTGCTAACCTTGCAGCGCTACAACCTAATAGTTTTTTTTTCTTTTTTTGTCTCTGCCGCCGTCCTCGCTCAGCCTCTGGAGCAGTCTGAGTACAACAGCAGCCCCGAGTCTGTGGGCTACCGTCTGCGCGTGTGGAGGACGGACGGACAGGGGGACCAGCGCACCGTGGAGATAGAGGGGGAGAGCGCCACAGAATGCACCGTGGAGGGTTTGATTCCCTGGACTCACTACCAAGCTCAGATCCAGGGCTACAACTCCATCGGACCGGGGCCCTGGAGCAACACGCTGGCCGCCATGACAACGGAATCTGGTAAGAAATATAGTTGTCTTCAAATCAAGCCTTTTTAATACTATTAGCTATTTGACACATTTAAACTTTCACGCCTCAAAAATAATTATCAGTTACACAATTACTACAATTAGAAATCTCATTACAGCTGCATTACCAAACTCTTTCCTTTATAAATGATAGACATGGGCGATATATCGGTTCCAATATCGGTATCCATTGATATCAATAAAAATGTGCCAATATCGATATCTATGATTCAATTCGAAACCGATAGTAGATAAAGAGGGACAACAGGGTTAGATATTTTTCCCCTTGCTGTTTCTAGAGGACATCATATTGTCTAAATAGCTGCTTTTTTCCCAGCGTGATTTGATAATAGCAACAATTAATATTATGTTTCAGATTTGATTGGATGTTTGTTTGCAGTGTTGGAAAGTAGGGTTGTCAAAAGTATCGAAAAGTATCGATACTAAAACTAGTATCTAAAGTAGATAAACATTTGAGCAGGTATCAACACTAAAAAAGTTACATTCACAGGACAAAAATGAACCTATCCTGAACAGCTTCACAATGATCTTGAGCTACTTTTACTCCTACTTGAATAATAATTTTATTGAAGTAACAGTACTCTTACTTGAGTAAAGAGTTTTGGTTACTCTTCCCACTGTGAGTAAGTCTACAAGTGACAAAAGCTTCATGTTTACAATATTAAATGATTTAAACATTTGTGTTTCTTGCACCGCTTCTTCAGAAATAATTTAGTTTTTGTTATTTTTCCTTAGAAAATACCAGATTTTGTGCATTATATAAAGTTAAGTCGTTCCAATTGGATTCACTTCAAATAAAAAAATCTGAATATTACGTCCCGGCAGTTACTCTTACAGTTACTCTTACTTAAGTAGTACTTTTTGCAGATACTTTTTTACTTGAGTAATATTATTTTGATGTAACATTATTCTTACTTTTTTTTTTACTTCTATTTTTGGCTACCCACCGCTGCTAGTTTTGCAGTGGCAGCAGTAGATTGGTTTTATTAACAGAATGTACGTGTGGGTTTTCAGTTCCGTCTGGACCTCCTCAGAACGTGACAGCGGAGGCGGTCAGCTCCACCAAGATCCTGCTCACGTGGACCCCCGTGCTGAAGGCCCAGAAGAACGGCGTCATCC
The DNA here is from genome assembly GCA_000787095.1 of Periophthalmodon schlosseri. Lineage (NCBI taxonomy): Eukaryota > Metazoa > Chordata > Actinopteri > Gobiiformes > Gobiidae > Periophthalmodon > Periophthalmodon schlosseri. The sequence goes on from KN473144.1 coordinate 74,043, forward strand.
TGGGATACAAGGCAACAGCTATTTATTATTATATTAATCTAACTGCAAAAACATGACACAAGTATTACAAGTAGAAGTGGGAGGTATAGCACATGTTGGTATAGATCTAAACTATACAGATACTAATCAATACTACTATCGGAACAAGTATAAGACACATAGACTAGTACACGCCCATGGACCACTATGGAACCTACTGGACGACTGAGGGATTACACAGATATAAGGCCACATGGGAATAGAAAAGAAAGTACTATGACTTAATATTGAAAATTATATTCTATTGTCTAAAGAGTGTTTTGAATGATCATGTGGTATCAGAATCGGTATTGAGTATCAAGTTTGAAATTTTAGTATCGTGACACTAGTTGTACAGATCTAAACTACATGGTTCACAGTTTTTATGCAAAATAAGACTAAGGGGTGTTTTGTTGCTTATGGTGGAAATGATTGTACTTAAAAACCGCAACCTTTGTGATATGCTAATAGTGTAATTCACTGAAAAGTTAGATGATATTATGTAATGATATTATAATACAGATTTGGTGATCTATTGGGCAGTGTAAATAAAAGCTATTACTAGATTATAAATCAGTAATGGTAGAAAATTAGTGTCAGTCACAAAAAATCGCAGTGCTTCTCCTCCTAAAATTTATGAAATTGAAATCTGATTCGGGGGCATAACTAGTTGATTTAATATGGTATAAACTTTAATGGTCCTATATTTCGCAAAATTCACTCTTGGGAAATTTTAGTCATGTTGGAAAAAACTGGAGTTGTGTTTTGTTTCATTCACACATGTTTGAGTAATTCTACATTATTAGGCTGCCTGCGTCTCCATCTCCAAAGCTCAAAATGCTCTGCTCCACCTTGCGATGTCATCAAGTGGTAGTTTTAAAGTTCTATTTTTAGCGCCAATTGACCTGATTTACTCTACAGTGCACTAGAATTTACAAGAAAGTGTAAGTTGTTGCCTTTTTAAAACATATTTTTGTTTTACTTTTTGTTCGGCTGAGATTGCCACAGAAAGTCTAATATCTAATATCTGCTGGTGCACTGAGGAGTGAAGCAGTTTCAATGAGGCTAAAACAATAACTGTACGTTTAAAATTTTTCCAGGTCTAAAATGACTGTACTGAATGCGTATATATCTGCCACATTAATTATAGACTCGGCTCTAAAGGCTCGACAGGCTCGACGGTCTCCACGTGCAGCTCTATATTGAAAACTGCAGGCTGTGAAATGATGTCTGCTTTTTAATTAGGCATTATTTGAAGTTCTAATAACAGACTGTATAAAGAAGTGGACTAAGTGAGTGTGACGTCACCCACAGCGTTCAGCTCCAGGCAAGTGAAGCTCATCGAGGCTGGGCAGTTATAGGGGCCAGTTTGGAGCAGAGTTCCATATATTTGGAATTCCGACCGCGAGTATCATAGCGACCAAAGAGCCAATCCAGAGACTTTCCGCCCGCACCGCTGGTTTAGTAGAGGGAGGGCACTTAGCAAACGCTGTCAATCAAACCTGTTGCTGGGAAGGAAGGAGCCTAGCAAAAGAAAAACCCCGGGATCATGTACAGTAGGTCATTTTAAGACCAGAATGACGAGCCTGACAGCAGCAGTTACAGAGAGAGGGGCGACAATTTTTCAATGTAAAGTGAATTGGAGCCAGAGTCGATGGAGCCGGAAGCGCGCCCACGCTCACTTCCTATTTGGAACACGGCGGCTAGCGGGTTAGCTATGTCCACTTCTATACACAGTCTTTGGTTCTAAATCATGAAAAAAGCAAATGTACTCAAGACCATGTTTAAAGGGCCTATATTAGGCTCATTTTTTTATCTGTGTTATAATGTTTTTTCCTCATCAAAACAAACCTGGAGTTGTGTTTTGCTTCATTCACACTCCCCTGTGTTTTTAAACTCCATACAGCTTCACTAGAATCACATGGATAATTCCAGACTTTGAAGCTACAGCTCTGGTTTTAGCCTTGTTGAAACATCTTCACTCCTCGGTGGAGAACATAATGTAATGTTTATGTGGCTTTCTCAACTGAACAACAGGTAAAACGAAAACTTGTGATTATTAGTTCAATCAAGTTTAATCAGTTCAGTTGAGGCTAAAAATAGCTGTTAACTTTAAAACTACCACTTGGTGACATCACACGATGGAACAGAGCAGTTTGAGCTTCGGAGATGTTGACATCTTAATTATGCAGGGTTACTCAAACATGTGTGAATGAAACAAAACACAATTCCAGGTATGTTTTTGATGAGGTAACAACATTTCAACTTGAAAAAAGCTCACACGAGTCAGTTTTTTTGTAATATAGGACCTTTTATTCACAATATTTGTTCTTTAAGTGCTTCCGTTCTGCCTGCTCCACACAGGTTTCTCACTACCCTC
>KN473144.1:76539-102295 GCA_000787095.1 Periophthalmodon schlosseri
CATCCAATGCAGACCCGAGCCTCCTGCTTTTATGTATGTTTACCGAGATGACATGTTCAGAATTGGCGGCAGCCGTGTTCAGAGATGATGGCAGGAAATTGAGGCGTACATGGTAGAGTGGAGCTAAAATGATGGAAGTGAAAATAGTGTAAGCAAGAGAGGTTTTAGTGTAGGGCCGGGGCATATGGGAAAAAAAACTGTATCACAATTTTTTCCTTTGTATTGTGTTATGGCAATTTTCAATTTAATAAAAAAATCAAATCAAATTAAAACATCAAGGGAGGGAGGGGAACACAACATGAACACAACCAATATAGATATTTGTGTCTGAAGTTTGAACTATGTTTTTTAATATATAACTTATTTTTTGTATTATTTTTTGTAACATTTAAATTACATAAAGTAGAATGCACTAAAACTAAAACAACGAGAGATTAAAAAAACAAAACAACAAAAAACAACTCTAAAGCAAATAGTTAAAGGAACTGTATGTTTGGTATTACAATCACAGCTGAATCGACAGATGCAACAGATGATTGGGACAGATGCAACAAATACAGATTAACAATTAAGTAACCTGATGCGGGTATCACAGTGTTTATAACCTGGGCTAATTTGCAACACCACTCACTGAGCTGCAGAGGCTGCACTAGCACTGATTCATGATTGGCTGCAGGGGCTGGGGTTTAGGTAGTGACCATTCAGATCAGAGAGAGTCATTTTAAGTTTAAACCAACTGCTTTCTGATTGGATAATCGCCGTGAGAACCAAAACACCAAATTATAACATAAACAAGTTGGCTATCATGTCCAATGTTTGTGGAATTAAGAATAAATCAGTGTTACAAGTCTTATCAGTAAGAGCTATATTTGATTTGAACACGTTTACCTCGTATCTAGTGACACAGTTAGGTCATGTTTACGGATTTATGCATTTTTAATCTGAATGAATACATACACTTCCAAAAATGCAAATGGGGAATATGGGTCTTAAACCCCGGATCCCCATGTTAAAACTCTAAACTAAACCGCTACTCACAGGTCACTGCTTGTTTTTGTCATTTCACCTAGTATATTTACAGGAAACACTTCTTTTTTTTTCATCACCACACCAACTGCAAAAAAACACTTTTGTAGATAGAAAAAAATTACCTGCAAGCTCAAACCAAACGGGAACAAAAGAACTTCGCCATTTTTTTTTTTTTTTTGCTTGCCGCTCAGGGCTTCCAGCTCCCCCCTCCCCACCAGTTTGAACAATGTCTAAAACTTGACATAACTCCAGATGATCTCTCACACGTTCCCCCTGTGTACGTGCCTGCAGGTGTTTTACAGCGAGCGTGACCTGGTATCCCCGCGGCGGGAGCAGGTGGTCTCTGGAGAGGGCCGCGTGTCCCTGATGCTGTCCCCGCTGCACAAATACACCGTGTACGAGCTGAGGGTCCTGGCCTTCACGCGCCTGGGGGACGGGCCCCTCAGCGCCCCCCTGCTACTCAGGACTAAAGAGGACGGTGGGTCTATAACATGCATCTTTAATAAGGATAAGATACGATACTCCCCCTCTGTCCTGGGGCGAGATCGACTAGTGGCCGCTCATGGGTACTGCATTTTTGGGAATTCAAACTGCCTGTGTTAAACTGACAGTATATCTGAAAAATCAGATACAGGGCTTTTAAGATATTTTTACTGGTTTCAATATGTTTTTGTTCAAAGTAAATTATCTGACATCCGGATTAAGACATTGTATTTAACTACAAGTTAAATTTTACTACTCTGCTGGCATTTGATTTTGGCTGAATTTTCCAAAAAAAAGTGCACTTCCAACTGGGTGAAAGATGAAACAAACATAAAAATGATAGTGGACATAATAATGCGACCCTACAAAGGAACAGAGTGTGTGCGACAGTGCACCACAGGACAAACTGTTCCCATTATACTTGTACTAATTTTGCTGGCCTAGAAAAAAAAGGGACAGAATATTATTATATTGTTCTTATTCTGATATTCATTTGATTTATTAGAATATGCATACACACATGTAAAGAAAAAAAACACTGAATAAATCACACAGGTCAATAAATCACATAGGTCAATCACATAAATTAACATCTCCATGGAGATGTTAACCTATGTCTGGAATGTTCCACGGATTTATCTGTCTTGCATTTACTGGTACATACATTCTTGCTGTGAGATGGCTCAGCTCTCCACAGATCTGACCAGCATCTCCATGGATTGATAAGTTTAATGCTATACCGAGGAACATTCCAGGCGAAAGAGTAACATCTCCATGGAGACAAGAAGAAAAGTTACATAGTGCACCTTTTAAGATTATCTATAGGCCTTTTTCTTTTTTTTTTTTTTACTTTTTCCCTTTGGCTGATAATAAACTGGAAAGAGAAACAAGTCAGATAAAGTAAATAAAACAAAACTTTTTAAACCATTTTAAGATTGATATTTCAATTTTAATTTAATTGTATGTGTACTATATATTCACTTCATTACCTTATGCTTTGTCACTGTTATTGTTTTCTCATGCGTGTCTATGATACTGTATCTTACATGTGCTAATGATCTGACCCTCTCTCTCTGTGTCCAGTCCCAGGCCCTCCGGTCAGAGTGGTCTTCCCTGAGGTGCGACTCACTTCAGTGCGAGTGGTGTGGCAGCCTCCCACCAGCCCCAACGGCATCATACTAGGTAACACCAACACACCTCTTCTCAAACTGTGGGACGTGGGCTTTAAATTATACTATAAAGATTTAAAATAGACATAAAATCTTGCACATCACTGTGAGCAGAGTAAAGCTATAAGGCTACAGACGTTTGCTCAATATGTGTCTCTGACTGTGGTTATGAAGAGTGCAGCATATGGACCAGAGTAAACAGCAGTTAAAGTGAATTCAGTATATTTGAGTATTTGTACAATAAGTGGCTATAAGAAGAGTTCTCTACAGAGCAGCATATGGACACATGAAATAAACAGCAGGTCATTGTACTAGTAAAGATTCACATTCTGTTACAGTACTGCACATGAGTACTACAGGAGGATGACTCACGTACGGGGCTAGCATTGTTCACTGTACAGTCTGACAGCAGCAGGAAGGAAAGACCTGCAGAACCTCTCCTTCACTGCGAGGGTGGATCAGTCCTACACAAAATGAACGTGTACAATAAATAACTTGATTTCAGAATTTTACTTTATTTGCAGTGAATCTTGACAGTGCAGAAATGTAATGTCTAGATAAATACCAGCACTTGATTTAAGAAAAAAAAAAATCTTCATCTCAGCAGCTTTGACTTGTCAAGTTTAAAAAAATAAAAAACAAGTAAGATTTATTGCACATATCTTGAGTTTAAAAAAAAAAAATCACATCTAGATTTTAATTTCTGCAAACTCATGCTTGTTTCTTTAAAGCGCTGTAACTCATTTTTACTGTCTTCTAAACGGTTTGCAGTGGTCCAGAGTCATTCCTCACTTTCTTAACACATTCTGAGCATCATAATCATTCACTGGGATGAGTTTATAAGAGCGTTTCACAGCTTTCAGAGACCAGAGCAGAGGTCATGGTAATTCTAACAACAACTAGAACGCTTACAGTGTCTTCTTTCCCCAAGGTCTTTTCCCACTAGCGTTAACAACAGGTTTGATTTTCACACACATTTTCCACACTCCCTCAGTCTATGCTATGAATGCTGTTCAAATGTTTAATGTCCCAAAGAGTCATTTGAATACATGCAGATAAACATTTTATTTTTTACAGTAAGTCTATCGGTTTCACAGGAGGGGCGTTGTGTCCTCTCAGTCGGACCAGTGTGCAGTAGGACATTTTGAGCGATGGAACTGTGGGCTGGCGGCTCTGGGGGGGAGCACATTTAGCGTGACACCACTCTGCGACAGAGCGTATGAGTAGGAGGTTAAATCTGTTCTCTCCGCCTCCCCTGCTGCGAACAAGCTGCTATGCTTTGTAAATTTGTATTATTCACTGCTTTAGAAAGATGACAAATGACGCTTTTAGGGGAGGGTTGGTGGTTAAATCCCAGCTCCAATTAATGCATTTTGTCTTTGTGTGCTTGAGCAAGACATGTCACACACCTTGCATTAAGTTAAATTATAGAACGTGAGTGAGTGATAACTGCAACATAAAACATGAACTTGAAAAAGCACTAAAGGCTGATACATACATTTTTATTATTTGTCACTATGAGTTGTTTGAAAGGTGCTATATCTGTCTTTTATTGTCTTAAAATGTGAAAAACAGAACTAGTTCATTTAAAATGATTTGCAGTGGTCCTCACTCACCTTATGCATTTCGAGCATCCTAATTATTCACCACGATGAGTTTATAAGAGCAGACCAGAGCAGAGTTTTGCTAACAAGAACTAGCTAGCTATGCTAACCACGCACCTCCTGATTAGCGGAAAACAAAATGCTTTATAATTAAACACAAACAGCAAGCAGCGGACATACTCAAGCTTATGCAATGTATCTATGCTGGGACAAAATAAATTTTGCTCAAATACATGGGAAAAATCAGATATGGGGCTTTTCAGATATTTTTACTGGTTTCAATATTTTTTTTTGTTCAAAATAATACTGAACAAAAATAAGATTTCATTTTCAATACTGAAAAAGTACATGGGAACATGGAAACTTTCCTAGTTCTAGAATAATCTTGATCTGTAGCAGAACTAGATGACATGGTAATACAGTATTAAAGGTAGTGAATGTAACTGTCTGGAGGTGGCACATCACCTGCATGAATCCATGGAAATAGAAAGTTGAAGCCATATTCAGAACATTCTCTATGGAAATAGATACGTTTTATGACATACTGTGGAATATTATAGCCAGAGGGACAAAATTTCCATGGAAATAAGCAGGAGGCCAACAGGCTAAAATCCTGTTGTTTTACCTACACCTTACGTGTAGATATTCAGATTTTTCAACTTTAGATTTGAACTTCAGTTTTAACATGTAGCATAACTAATCTGGCCACAATATTATAGCAAGAGGAGGTGAGAGGAGGTGAGAGGAGGTGAGAGGAGGTGAGAGGAGGTGTGGTGTTTCTTATCTCATCATCCATCTCCATAGTCGGACTCTACATGACGAGATTAGCACCAAACCGCAGGATTGGCAGGCTACACTCTGTCACCCTCTGGCTTTACGTTGTTTTTGGTAGTAGGTGAGCAGGGCATTATGGGAAATGCGGTCGGGGATCAGTGATTTGTGTGTGATTGTGGTAATTCTTTCATGGCTCATGCACATGGACAAAGGAACACTGACGGGCACCACACTATGGTTCCTCTGTATAGATCTAGATTCATTCACATGACTTAAAAGTGCAATGCGAAACTTTTCTAGTAGAGGAGCTGCTGCCTGCTTGACTACACGGATATGTTTTTGCCTGTGATGTTCCGTACCATAGCATTAAATTTATCTATCACCATGGAGACAAGCAGGTGATGGCACCAGGCTGATTTACAGGTCAGATCTGTGGAGAGAATGCATGTTTTTTCTAGGTGTTTTTAAGCAATACAAACACCTGTAATTGAATAAAGGCAAAACGGTTAAGTTTAATGCCACACTATGGAACATTCCAAGCAAAGCACTGACATCTCATACAGCATTACATGTCAGTCAAGGTAGGCGAAGTGTCTTGCCTAAGGACACAACAACGTCGAAGCTGGGAGAAAACCGCCAGTCCTCCAGAAAAGTTACACAGTGCACCTTTAAAATATCGTTTATAATTATAAATTCAGAAAACTTTGCAATAATCACCAAATTTGAGAGCTACTGCTTAGATACAGCTTGTCAAAACTACTCCCCAAATGGCAGATGATTTTGATGAAACCACATTGACTTTTATTGGCGCCGAGCAGTTCTAAAGTCTATAAAAAGCTTTTTTATATCACCAGCTTTAGACGAATAATTAATATTTGAGTAAGGAGATACTCATGGGCCGCAAGCAAATTCAAAATAAAAATTTCTATATGCTTCCAGAATTGTAATCGCCGTGCAAAGGGATTTCAGGCCAGATTTGAGCGAAGTATAATCTGGTTGTGCTGGGGCTGTGCCGGTGCCATATAATTCATTAGATTACATGAGGTCTATGGGTCACTGTGTCATTCCCTCACAATCACGACTGCATTGACTGATATGTTAAAACAATATTATATTTATACTATGTAGGATTGTCATAATATAAGCTTTTCTAATCATGTAGGTCAGCAATCTCCCTGTTCCCAATGCATTTAAAACACCTCGACAATGTGAGTGGTCCGTATTACGCTATTTTCTGATCTATTTTATAATGTTGTTTCCTCATCAAAAACATACCTGGAGCTGTGTTTTGTTTCATTCACACATTTTTACCACACAAACCCTACAGGCTGTGTTCTTCACCCAAATGAAAACACTCTTGTGATGTCATGCGGTAATACAGGAAGTGCTCCGCAGTGTTTTTAAACTCCATACACCTTTACTGTAATTATTTGGATGATTTCCGCCCTGGAAGTTACAACTGTAATGTTGATTTATTCACAGACATAAAACATAGTTCACGTCTACATTTTGTGTTGGTTCTCAAGCCGATCCGAAAGCACCATGAGCATTTTCAAAACAGTAAAAGGTAACATAGTGATATAAATACGTTATCTGTAAACAATGGAGAATGGAGCCTGCATATTTATTAGGAGTTCTTCTCTGAAACTGAAAACACTCTGTTCCACCTTGTGATGTCATGCGGTAATACAGGAAGTGCTCCACCGTGTTTTGCATAATACAGGACTTTTAACTGTTTTATTGTCTCCAGGATACCAGATCTCGTACCGCCTGGAGGGCCGTGATGCTTTGCGCTGGACCACTGTGGAGGTGGGCTCCACAGGGAGACAGTTCACCGTCACCGGGCTCGCCCCGGAGCAGACCTACGCCTTCAGACTGACCGCCCGCACCGCAGTGGGGTGGGGCCAGGAGCACCAGGCCCTCGTGGTCACTACAGAGAGGAGAGGTATGGAGAGTGGGAGGAAAGAGATAGAGGAGGAATATCTGAGTTAATTTATGCATTTGTTATCTATATTGAAAATGTCCAAAAAAGTTGAAATTTTATTTGAGTGAAAATCAAGGCGTGGTTTAAGTGGGTCTAAACTCTAAATCAACTTTTTTTTGCTACTAAAGCCTAAAGTCTCCCTGGTGTTTTAATAGCACTGTTTACTGTTCTAAGACCCGCTCCTCCTCCCTAAATCTCCCCTTTAGTCCTCCAGACCCAGCCCCTCCTCCCACCTTACTCTCCCCTTTAGTCCTCCAGACCCAGCCCCTCCTCCCACCTTACTCTCCCCTTTAGTCCTCCAGACCCAGCCCCTCCTCCCCCCTTACTCTCCCCTTTAGTCCTCCAAACCCAGTCCCTCCTCCCCCCTTACTCTCCCCTTTAGTTCTCCAGACCTTTCCCCTCCTCCCTCCTAACTCTCCCATTTAATCCTCCAGACCCCGCCCCTCATCCCCCTCACTCTTGCTTTTAAACACACGACACATCAAAATTAGGATCATCCTGTTGCTTAATTTGGAACTAAACCCAGATTAGACCAGGAATAAACGAAAACTAGAACAGGACCAAACCAAGTCTAATCAGGACTAAACTGGTCTAGCCTTGGAACTCGTATTCTTATGTCCTATTATTGAAACTGTATTTTACTGACAGAATATTAAACATTTTCGCAAAAAATTTAGACAAAGAAAATAATACTATGGAACCTTTTCAAACTTCAGCAAAAGTTTCAACATTTATCATCTTGACCAAACAAGACCAGCTTATTCAAGAAAAGTCAATTCATTTTTTTTTTTCCAACTGTACTTTTGTGTAAATCTGACACAAATGGAGCTGATTTTCAAAGGCTCCGCGGGTGCACATGGTGAGCCAGGTGACACTTGCAGCAGGCGGTTAATAAGGTGATAATAGCCTCTTTTCCAAGTCCAAATTTTAAGAGAATGGAAATTACAAGAGCTTTTTGAGCTGTCATTTGTGCTGAGGTGTTCCATTAGACCTCCGCAGGATGACAGCTCCAGGTTGGGCCCAAACAAAAGCCTCTCTACACATTCATGGTATTAGACCGGAAAAGATAGAATTGACCATATTTTTTCATTTTTTTTACGGTGTATAGTACTCTTACTTGAGTAAAAGTTTAGGTTACTCTTGAACCATCGACTGCGTATATAGATGGACATAGCTAGTCCGCTAGCCACCGTCAGGCTCGTCATTCGGACCCTAAAATGTTCATATTAACCCGCTCAACATGATACTGATCACTGTTCACTATTTTGTCGATAAATGAAGATCTGAACATTAATAACAGACCAATCAGGTGCCTTCTTTCCCCAAGATTGGCTCTTGCTGGCGTTAGCAACAGTTTTGATTGACAGCGTTGCTAAGCGCCCACTCCCTGCCAAACCAGCGGTGGGGGTGGGAAGGGGCGAGTATCTTCAGCAGCCTCTTTAGTTGCTATGATACATGCGCTTGGATTTCCAAATATGGGACTCGGGTTGAAAAGTTGGTAGGTCTAGGTTTCAAAACTATTGTATGACTTCATCATCTCTGTAAAATTTTCAAAATATCAAATACAAATGCAAAGGTGTTTTAAAAAGAAGACCACATAAAATAAAATAAGAAGTAAAGAAATACATGCAAACTCCTCAAACAGAATATTCCCTTGTTTTGCTGCACTGATGATTCGTTGTGCCCTATTTGAAGGTAATTACATATTTACGCATTTGTAATTAGATGTAGCTGTGAATTGGAGCATATTGCAAGTTACTGCCTCCGTTTAGTACACAGACAATTCCAATCTGGAAAACGGTGAGAAAAAAAGGTGTGGTGTGAATGGACCATGTGTTTATCATGAACCAAATAAGTGTTACGTAAGGTGTAAATTTGAATGTGGTCCGCTGGGATTGCCAATGGTTATGTACAAAAATTGGAAAGAAGCAACAACATGATATTAGGACCTAGAAATATGATATAAACCTGAACTGATTAACCCATTTTTGCATGTTGTAGTGTCATTTTAGGTCTATTACATTATGTTATACGCACTTGAACTTCAAACTCCATCAATGAGACCATGTTTAATATTTCACAAAAAAAAAAAATTCCTTATAAATCACAAAAAAATTTAAAATATTCCATATGTTTCCCAAATGTTAAAATTAGTACTTTGTCCTTGAAAAGTGTAAATGACTAAACATTTCAGAATTTTTTTTCAAACAAGATAAACGTTATTTGAAGTTTCAACTGTTTTATAAGCATTTTTAAAAGTAATAATAATAATATTAATAATAATAATAATAATAATAATTGTCATTAAACTGCATCATTAAAGTAATAATAATAATATTAATAATAATAATAATAATAATAATTGTCATTAAACTGTCATTTTAATTAGCAGAAGATGAAAATTTTTATTTGTATTTATTAATTGGTGAATAGTTAAAGGTCACATTTAAATGAAGTTTTGTTATTTGGTCAACATGGTCATTCAAGAAATTTACAAAAGAGAAAAAATATAATAATAATAGTAATGGCCAAAAAGTTAATCATACAAGAAAATGCTATCAAATAAATAAACAAAAAGTAAATAAAGGTACAGTTAGGATGCTTTCACATTAATGTTATTTAGTTTTAACTTTAGTCCTGATGTGGACTTGCTTTGACCATGTTCTAGTCTTTAGTCCTCATCTAGACCCAGTTTACTTTTGGGTTTAGTCCTGGTTTAGTCCCAGTTTTGATGTGGTGAATGTGCAATAATTAATGCACCCTAAAAATATACTATAGTTAAAAAAAAAATGATACCATGGTCAGTGAGAATTCCAAGTGCATTATTTTTGTAGAACCGCACAGTTATTCTGGCAACAGTTAATCACTGTTCTATATCACTACGCTATGAGCATCATAGCAACAGATAAACAAATGAACTACTTTTAGAAGGGACTAGCTTCAATTAAAACTGAGATAACGAATGCCTTGAACATCCACGGACAGCCAAAAGGTTGTCAGATTTAAAAGTGAATATTTTCATTTTGTGGGACCATGGTATAAACAGATTAATCAGCTCGGAGCAGTGCGTTAAAACAGTGTAATGCACCGCTCCTCGCTGTTTAATCCTCACTCATATCATGAATAAGTTAAATGAAAATGAAAAAAATATATATATATAGTGACTAACATTACCCGTCTACCTCCTGTCCATCTGTCCTGTCCCAGAGCGCCCACAGCCCCCCCGGAAGCTGTCGGTGCCACAGGAGGGAGTGGAGACCAGGCAGGTGCAACTCCACTGGGTGACCGGAGGTTCCGGCTCCTCCCCCCTGAGGTACTTCACGGTCCAGATAAAAGAACTGCCCGATGGAGCCTGGGACCCCCACACCACGGATGTACCGCACAACGTCACCAATTGGACCATCGACGGGTAAATATGTGTGCATTGCATTCGATATGAGGGTGCGTGATGTCTGTGTATTTTAAAGTGCAAAGGAAAGTCTACTCATTTCAATAAAATATAGTTAGCATCATTATATTTAAAGAGGGGGTATTATGCAAAAGGGATATTTAACAAAAGCGAAACTTATAAAACATGTTAATATTACAGCATATTCAGAACAATAAAGGGTAACATGGTGATTTAAATGTGTTAATACCCAATACAAGTAAAATACCTTCTTTTTTCTCTAGTTTGACAACTTTGGTGAAATTTATAATTGTACTTTTTTTGCAGTGTAGTGATTTCAAAGCTTGTTGTGCAGTCTGTTGTAGTTCTGCTAACTCCCCCAAGCCCCTCTAGTTGTTCAGATCCCTGTTTAAGATGTTAAGATGTCTCCTCTCTGTATCTCTGCTTGATAAACTCCAGGGAGGCTCGTCTGGCCTCTGTTGTTTTCATGTCATCTCCTGGCTCATTCCATCACCGCTAAGTCCTTTCAAACTCTGCAAACCCACTCCACACGTCACTTAGATTCTATTTTTCCTTTTCCATATTGGCATGTTCAGAAATGATTCTAGTTATGATACGACCAAAACAATATTTCTGTCCATAAATAATGCTTTCTCATCTTCTTGCTGTGCTGCTGGGACCACTTTCCATTCAATGCAGTCTCTTTACAGTAGAGCCCCTGTGCAGTGGAACATTCCCCAGGGTGCAAATCATATATGAATTGCAAAGGATGTTGGAGTCTATCATTTCATGCTAGGCAGATAGCCAATGGGAATACTATTGTATAGTGTAAAATATATACTTGTGAATTTATGGTGGCTTTATACCTCAAGGCCCACTATGTAACTTTCCCTGCTTGTCTCCATGGAGATAATGCGAACATACTAAAATGATAACATCTTCATGGAGACAATCAGGTGGCAAACCTTCACCAGAAAATGACATAGTTCTCTAATTAATTATGCACTTTCCCACAGTATGGCATTAAACTCACTTATCTCAATAGAGACAAAGTAACACCATTAAGACAAGTTAATTGGCATGTAATTGAATAAATGCAAGATAGATACGTTTAATGATGTACTGTGGAACATTCCAGGCAAAGCTATAATATCTCCATGGAGACGAGCAGGTTGCAGACCCTCCACCAGAAAACTTACTCGCACCTTGAGGCTTGTACTGTTGTACACCAACATTCCCTACTCTAGTCATATTAGTAGTTAGCTGGTTGCTATGCGAAGGGCATTTTATGTTATTTCCAGCAGGCCCAGAGTAACATTTGCTCCTTCTTTTGTGTGTCCTCCTCAGACTGAAGCCCTTCACCTCGTACAAGCTGAGGATGTTGGCCACAAATGACGTGGGAGACAGTGTCCTGAGCAAAGAGACAGAGGCCGTGACCACCCTGCAGGACGGTAAGACCCAAAGAGGCCAAGACATACAGGGCATCTGAACTGAAATACACTAACAGTCACAAGTCTGGACACACTTTTTCTTTATTTCCATGACTGTTTACATTGTAGATTATGGCTGAAGGCAATGCGACTATAGAGTTGTTAAGTGATGTGTTTTGGTTCCTTATTCATCAAAGAAGAGACAATGACCTTTCAAAAGCATATGTTTGACCACAAATTGTATCAAATATGTAAATAATGTAGTAATAATCTAGCATAATATAGGATTACCAGTGTGTATATCTCACTAACTGCAGGTCACCACTAACGCTAGCTTAGCCTAGCCTATAGCTTCTTACGTCAACCTCTCATACATATAATTGTAGATCCGTGCTTAAAAAATCTTGTTAGCTTTAAACGACTGCAGTATCTTTTTAACATGAGATGTGTTGTTACTAAAAAAGTGGAAATTGTAACATGTTCATCAGAAAAAGTAAAATTCAATTCTGTCAACTGAACAAAAACTTATTTGAGTGAAGAGGTTCTGCTGCTTCTTCAGTTCTGGTCAGATTGCTGGTGGACATTGTCTTGTATCTATCTGGCAGTGTCCACCAGCAGTCTGACCAGACTGAAAAAGTGGCTTGGAAGAGCAGCAAAACCTCTTCACTCAAATAACTTTTCGTCCAGTTGAAAATATTGAATTTTTTCTTTCACTACCTGGGCGACTGAGGGGTTACACATGTTCATTGTTTTCAATCAGATGATGGACCCAGAAGTGAGATCACATTTAACAACCCTATACTGCCTCATTTCAGTAAAAAAGATTATTTTCCAAAGCCTAGTTACCTTGCCTTGGTAGTGGGTTTCTCCGAAGTCACTTCCTTCCAATCCAAAGCTAGTATCTTGCTTCAGCCAAAACAGACGGCTAATGGAACAGGCTTCCGAGTGGTGGAGCAGCAGCAGCAGCAAAAAAAGAAAAGTGCTTTCTCGTTTTCCTTTGGTGGATAACAAAGCAATTAATTAAATACATGACAACCCCCCCGATGACTCCCCAAGATGATCCACCCCACATAGTGACCCCCCTATAGTGACCCCCATGATGACGTCCCATTGTCAAAAATGAAAGTGAAACTTAATACATTGTTTTTAGTGAATATATCAACAGGTGACAGGTGATCTACATATGTTAGCAGTTAATACCACATAGAAACACAAGTTGTTGTTTTTTTAAGTAGATGCACTAATTTTACTGCATTACAGCTACGTAACCAGCAGAGTTTCTTAAAAAAGTCCAACTGCATTATGGGTAAATTTGCCTGATCAAGGCAGAGAAGGATACACTTATGTATCCTTGAGAAAATGCTAACAAAACCGAGGACCCGTGCCTGTGGAGGACATTGAAACACGACTTGGATGATGTGGATGCCATGCCCTGAATAGACCAAGGCCAGGCAAGGTACCTAGGCTTTGGAAAACACCAAAAGAGAAGGGAAAAAAAAGCCTGACAGTGTATTCTCATAAGGGAACTGCAGGGGGAGCTCTATCTCCGAAAGTTACTTAGTTCCACTTTAAATGTGCACTATGTAACTGTTCAGGTGTAGGGTCCGCCACCTGTTTGCCACCATGGAGATGTTATTCCTTAGCTTGAAATGTTCCAAGGTATGACATTAAACTTGTTTATCTCCATGGGGAAAAGCAGGTGACGGCTGTAGGTTTTGTATATTTATGGAGAATTGTCGTGTGGGAGCATGGATGACTTGGACGACTGGACAACTCAGGCTTGCGGCCTGAGCATTGCACAGAATCTTACAGCTGACCATAAGGAGGGTTCGAATAGGGCCCAAGAGAGAGCGCTAAAATACTCAGACATGCATGGATGACACGTAAAACCTCCTGAAACATGTTTTTGATGAGGGGACAACATTATAACATGTTAGAAAGCTCAAAATAGTTGATTTTGCATAATACCCCCTCTTTAAGTTCAGTTACAATAACAGTGGCAAAGAAGGTTGGAATAAGTTTCATTTCATTCCTTCTGTGTTTCGCAGTCCCTGATAAGCCTCCGGTCATCACCTCTGTGAAGCCCACTACCACCACCTCCGTCCTGGTGCAGTGGAAGGTACAAGCTTTTTTTTTTTTACTTTAAAAATATGTAAATACTAGTTACTGCTATAGCTTTATTTTTCCCCATATTTATAATTCTGTACATAATGTGGATACACTGGGACATTTAGTTCTCTCTGGAAGATGCTGTATAACCCCAATCTGCAATTGTTTGCTTTTCATTTATGCAAGTTTAGGTCAAATTGTCTAGTTCAAAAGGTAAAAATTGTGCAATTACAAGTAAGATTGTTGGACTAAAAAGATGTTTTGGCAAAAATGGATACTCCTAAGTGTGTGAGTTGATCATTTTGATTTGGTGTAAAGTGAGGGGACCAGGGCAGTATTTGCATAGGGTTGTCAAAATAGGGTTGTCAGAAAAGCAATACTCATCTGAGCAAGTGTTGATTCTAAATAAACTTTCCTGAATAGTTATGAACAACCTTGATCTATATCAGAATTGATTATTTATTATTTTTGTTTTAAATATTGCACTGTATTGTATAAAAAAAGTTTTAATTATAAGGGTTCAGAGGTGGTCATCTGGACACTGTTTTTGACATCAAGACATTTCAGCTCCCATCCAGAAGTAATTTTCCCATGCACGGAAGAGGAAACATGTCCAGATGACTGTCTCCGAAACCTTTTCTATGTTGGACCAGTCCTGGACAAGGAGGAATTACACCACCTTGTATTATTGTGGTTTAGAAATAGGCATGTAGCATAATGCCTTTTGTTTGTTTGAAATCTTTGAAGGCTTCACTAAAGTCTTCACTAAAGTCTTCACTAAAGTTTTCATTGCTTGTTGTTCTGCTTGTGTAGCCTCCCAGTGAAGAGAGTGTGAATGGGGTCCTGACTGGATACCGGCTGTACTACAAAGAGATCCCAGCCAACAGCTCCAGCAGCACTGAGGCAGGAGACCAGGCCAACGCCACTACTTCAACCGCTCTCATCACCGGTGAGTCTGTTCAAATGTTAGTCCAGAAAAAACAAAAATCATCGTTGATTTAAGGGCCTATATTACGCTATTTTCTGAGCTGTGATCTTTCCTGATTTATGTTATAATGTTGTGTTTTCGTTTCATTCACACATGTTTAACACACAAATCCTGCATATTTAGGTTTACTTCTCTCAAATGGAAAACACTCTGTTCCACCTTGTGATGTCATGTGGTAATACAGGAAGTGCTCCACTGTGTTTTTAAACTCCATACACCTTCACTAGAATGGATGATTTGAGCCATGGAACTGCCATTTTTTTACTGAACTAAAGGTAAAAGGAGCTGTTCACTTGAAAACTAGAACTACATGACATCACAAGGTGGAAGAGAGCATTTTGACCTTTGGAGATGTAGACAGACTAATAAACCAGGTAATCCAGGTATGTTTTTTGATGAGGTAACAGCAAATTTAAATTCTGTCAACTGGACAAAAAAGTTTTTTGAGTGAAGACGTTTCGCTGTTACCACAGACATGAGGCAACAGTATTATAACATGGCCAAAAGCTCACAAGAATCCCTTTTGTGTAATATATGACCTTTAAAAAAACATATGAAAATGAAAATGAGCTAGCTGTAATAGTCTGTATGTTTATATTTATATTGTTGTTTTGTTCTCTTTTTCTTTTTCAGCCAAAAGCACCTTTAAGACCATCAGCAGTGCCACACTAACAGAGTTCGAGCTCACACGTATGTCTTTGTAGTATTTTTGTAGTCACTCACTCAATAAAAATAATCTAGTTCAAGTGCGCTCTCTACAAAACTACTTGAAATTGTGTGGTATGAAGTTGTATTGTATCAATTCGTCGACTAAAAAGGGGGCATGGCAAAAGCTCTCAAGACTATTACATATCTCTTTGTATCTGACCCAAACTGCACTCACAAGACTACACCTGTACGGCAGTTCATGCAAAAACTATCTCTTTCCTAGTACTTTTTTCGGCATAAAGTATTTATACAAAGACAGATTAAATTTGTGAATCATGAGTTTAATCTGCCTTTTCACAGACGAAAATACCAAAAAATCTCAAATCTTCAGCTGACTGACTCACTCAGTAACTTCCTTCTCAACATGTTATTGCATTAGTGAAGAGTTTGTAACATAGATCTGTTCTTGTGCGTGACCTGTGCAGAGCTTAAGAAGTTCCAGCGGTACCAGATCTTCATGACCAGCTCCAACATTGTGGGAGAGAGCCCGCCGTCTGCAGCTGTGGACGTGTCTGTGGGAGAGGCAGGTGGGTGCCCCGGGTACAGCAGGCAACATTAAATTAAAGTACTTTCTTTTATGTTATGTGGCCTTATAGCTGTGTAATCCCTCAGTCGTCCAGTAGGTTCCATAGTGGTCCATGGGCGTGTACTAGTCTACGTGTCTTATACTTGTTCTGATACAGCTCAAGATTCTAAAGCTATTCAGGAAATGTTCACTTCTATCCTGTGAATGTGTCTTTTTTTTTATTATCGCTACCTGCACATGTGAGTGTCTAGTTTCGATACTAGTTTTGGTCTCGATTAGTATCTGATTTTCAGTACCTTTGACAACCCTTGTAGCCACTCTCAGTATCTAACCATCGGACGCCTACGACTCTCACACAGTGACTCAAAGATGCACTAAACTGATTCTCCTCTCCCTACAGCGCCCTCTGTGGCCCCTCACTCCATCCGCGTCTCAGCCCTGTCCCCATCGGCCTTGGAGGTGACGTGGGACGTACCCCCCCTCGAGACCCAGAATGGACTCATCCAAGGATACAAGGTCAGGCGCCATAACATACAAAACATGGGCTGAAATAACTGTAGACTACACTGTATTTTTGAACTGTTCCTAACAATTGTTTCAAAACCAGTTTCTCTCTTAAAGATACTGCAGCCTACCTGATTTTTACTGTCTTAAAACACAAAAACTGAACTTTATAACTTTTATAAGCGCTTTTCGCAACTTTCAGAGACCAGAGCAGAGTTTTGCCATCGCAGTAATGTTAGCGGCTAACAATAACTAGCATGGCAAAAGAAAAACTCATTTCTGTCAACTGGACAAAAGTGAAATAAGTCTTAGCTGTATGTTCAGTTGAAGACAGCTGGTTAATTCAGCTGCCAATGCTACAAGATGCTTTTTCCACTCAAATACAGACCTCAGGCAGTTTACTATGCAATATAGTATAAATCTTTATTACACACTTGCTGCTGTTTACTCTCACATAGGAGGTTTGGAACTTGTATATATACAGTAGAGCTGAATGAGATCTTATTTTTATATGAAAACATTCCATGATGAAAAACTTTATTTAAAGGGCCCATATTACGCTGTTTTCTGATCCATGTTATAATGTTGTTTCCTCGTCAAAAACATACTTGGAGTTTTGTTTTGTTTCATTTACACATGTTTAACACACAAACCCTGCATATTTGAGTTATTTTCTCAAGCAGAAAACACTCTGTTCTACCTCGTGATGTCATGTCGTCATTTATTGTGAAAACGTTGGCTGTGGCTGTTCCATTGCTGTGAAAATGTACACAGATTTGTGTTTTTACAGGTTTTTAGACATATGTGAGTTTCATCCCGATCAGACCCTGAGAAGTTTTGTAGACACTGAGCGTGTTTTGGAAATTTGTGACTTCCATTATAAACTCTTTTTTTGACTCCTTCTCTAAAAATTCATCTAATGTGACGCTATATGAAAAATAGCCATCTCTGAACAGTTTGTGCTTAGAAACCAGGGAAGAATTTTTTTTTTTCACCAAAAATAATTAGCATGTGTTGCTAATGAGTAACTCTGAATGGTTGGAGTGGGGAAAAAAATCAAATAGTGTTTCTGTGGGTATTTGAATCAGAGGCTCACATGTCCTCACATAGAAATATGTGTATCTGAAGGTGCAGGTATAGTGGTAGTGATAGTTGTAGTGTGTTTTTACAGGTTTTTAAAACGAATTTCTCAATATCACCCGTCTCAAAATCAAGGTGAAAATAATTTAGACAACTTTAAATGTTCATTTCTCTGCAGTAAACCAAATGAATAAAAAAAAAAAAGTTATGTTTTTCAAAAAATTGCCCTTTTAGCCCCTCCCCCCATGACCTCTACTGTTACCCTATACAAAACAAAGTCACATGCAGGAAATGTGTGTGAAAATGTGCTGCTCATTAAAAACATGCATTTAGGGACAGATTTAGAGCGGGGAAAAATATTTTAATTTAGTAATTTTATTTTTTTTCATTAAATCTATTGCTGCTAGGAAATGTGCATTAAAAGAAAAAAAAGTTCATGAGCATTGGGCAAAACCTTTTTGTTACATTTTTTTGCTTTTTTGTCAGGTTGAACAAACTCAATCGTCTCACTGATTGTTCAAATGGGTGAGCAGTCACAAGGATATAAGGAAAAGTCACATTTCTTTTCATTTTCACAGAGTGGTGTCGTAATACTGTCGTAGTATTCAATAAGTTGTCTTAACCCCTTCGCCAAAAAAATACAAAAAAATAATTGAAAACTATTAACGATTTTATGGCAGTTTAAAAAACAAAGTACGCAATTTGTATGAAATACTCCCAGTGTACGTTTTTTAACAAGGCACAAGGGTTAATGTGAAAAGTACTGCTCCATGACATCACAAGGTGGAACAGAGGATTTTGAGCTTTGGAAATGTAGACAGACTAATAATAAAAGTATTACCAAACAGGTGTGAATATTAATATTGTATAAATAATATTAATATTGTATCAAGTAGAGCATCTAACACTAGTCATTTTATATATAACTACAGTAGTCAAAGTCAGAGTCACATCTTGACATTTGAACTCTCTAGTCCTTGTCTAACCTGTGAGCTGTGTTGCAGATTCACTACTGGGAGAGGGAGCAGCAGAACCAGACGGAGAAGGTGAAGGTGGTCTTTGTCCCCCACACCGCAGTGCACCTGACCAACCTGAGCAGCTACACGGCCTACATGCTCACCCTGACAGCCTTCAACACAGCCGGGGACGGGCCCCCCAGCGACCCCCGCGGAGCCCGGACACAGCAGTCAGGTATGGCTCCACATACTCTCTAGCTAAGAAAGTTAGCTTGGTAAAATATATCTATGTATGAACTGATATGATTGTTCTAAAGAAAACAATACAAGGTTTTGGAGATGATTGTTTTAATCTGACAGAAGCCAAACGGATGCCTCTCAATCCAAATGGAGTTCTACAAATTATCAGTCTGGGTTGTTCTTCCTTAAAAGTTATCAGGAAAAGACAAACTGTTGATAAATTTAGTGGAGTGTAAAGCTCAGGCATCTTCCTCATCATCAAATACACAAAGCACTTTTTTCAAAAACAAAATAATCCATGTCTCTAAGTCAAAAGCAGAATATCCAGTTTTTAGCTGTTATGCTGTTTTAGCTTGTTAAGATAACAAGAAGTAATTATTATACTCTGAATTTTGTCCTTTTCAGTCCTTTTCAGAAAAAAACTGTGACGGTGCATTTATTGATAGCATGTTGCATGACAACTGTATGAGAAAAATGCAATTTTGTAAAAAATATTCTTTAAGAAAAGACAGTCCTATATTTTGTGCACTTTTTTAAAATAGATGTGCACTTTTTTAAAATAAAATTTATGGTAGAAAAGTGTAAGCGCTATCCACTCTGCACTGCTACACTGCACCATTAGTTCCATCAGATGCAATTTTTTTTTACTATGAGCATGATGGAGTTTTGTGAGTCTGAAAAATCTAATTTTGAAATAATGAAGCTCACAGCATAAGGAACAGAGAGCTATGCACAGTTAGAATATTGAGTATATAGTCAGTCATAAAAAACTTTAAAAAAAAATGCTTCAAAAAGCTGATTAAAATAACACAAACTTGCAGATATTTCATATTGATATTTCAGACTAAGGTATTAAGTGATATTTTTACACTGTTACGGTCAATTTTATAGTTCATTTACATTTCATTTCCAATTATGTTTTGGCACATTTTGGACTGATTGCAAAAATATCATCTGATTAATTCCATCAGAATAATCCCTTCCAAAAAATGTAGACGTATCCTATGTCTGCATTAATAATCCATGTTTGCCAACCTTCTTTTTCCACACTATGATTATTATCTTAAATAGCATTCTAACTTTGTGCTGATGTTGTCGTAGCGCCCAGTGAGCCAAGCTTCCTGTCCTTTTCGGAGGTGACCGGCTCTAATGTGAACGTGTCCTGGGGCGCCCCCTTGAGTCCAAATGGTCAGATCGAGGGCTACAGGGTGAGGTACCAGCCCACCAGCCCTGTGCAAGGTATGTATTCTAGATCTAGGTCTAGGTCTAGGGCAATAAGTCGACTAAAAAGCAAAAGCTCCCAAAGCCATTATGTATGTAACTTTACCAGAGTTTATGCAAAAAGAACTATTTATGCAGAAAAAAAGTACTAGGAAACAATGTATTTATATCATGAGTTTAATCTGCCAACTCTCCCAAATCTTCAACTAACTCACCTACTCACTAATTTCTTCTTTCTGCTGTTGTCTAATTTAAATCCTTATAATGTAAATGAAATTATTATTCGATTAATACAAATTTTGGTCAACTAAGACACCAGGACAAGACAGTCAGGTGCATAGGACTAGAACAGAACCAAACCAAGTCTATTGATACTTTGCAGTGACGTCATGCTGGGGGTGTTCTGCATGTACGTCTATGGCGGAATGTTCAGTAGTTACAGTGGTGGCACACATTAGCAAACACAGCCAAAACAGTTTTAAGATTTAAGATTTATACGGTACATTTTCAGGAGCCTGTGATCAATACGAGAGTTCATGGTCACATTTAGATGTTTGATTTTCAGCAAAAAGAGTGACTTGCTGAACTGAACTGTTGGCTAATGCTAGCTAGCTTCTGACTGTAATTTTATGTGTGAGACACTTGTTTAACAGCACAAATCAGCTGTTCTAGGTAAATCAGTTATTTCTGGTGCGATGTGTTAAAATAAACCCCAGATTAAAGTCTAACAAAGCCTCAGACAGAGCAGTGCCTACAGTTAGCATCACACCTCCAGGGAACGTTGATGACATCAGCCGCAAAGTATCAATAAGTCAACCCTGTCCACCCCGTGACTGGTCCCTGTGCTCCGTGGCCTGTCTCCTGCGCAGGCCTGACCAGAGCAGTGACTGTGGATGTGAACGGAGGGTGGCAGCGCTGGCTCAAGGTACGAGACCTGACCCGGGGAGTGACCTACATGTTCAGCGTGCAGGCCCTCACCGTGAGCTACGGACCAGCGGTACAGGCCAACCTCACAGCCCAGCCGCTGCCAGGTGAGGGCGCTCTCACGGACCGCAATTGGTTTACGCCGCACTTTTTAGTAATGCTCAATATTCGGATGGGGTCAAGAACAAGTTGTATCTTAAAGTGGAACTAAACACTGAATCAACTTTTTTCACTACTAAATTTTACCCCAATGGCTGCTTTTATAATATATCTGTACTGGGGACTGGATAAAAATCAGGTACAGCCGCTTTAATAGGTGAACCTTTTGAAGAAAATGTACTTCTAATGGCACTTTTAGAGCTGGATACATTTTATTGCAACTCATAATGGTAACTCTACTATAGCTTTATGTGTCAGTGGAAAGTTGCAAAAGTTTATGTTGACATTTAAAATTATATTAAAGTTTGGATACCTATTTATTTTAGTTTAGTTTTTTTTATCTAAATTTGTTGAGAAAATATAAACAAAATTAGTCTTATTTTGAGCTGTGTTGACTAGTTTACATTACCACCTCTAGATTATTTGATTTATTCACAAATCTGATTTGTCGTGTAAAATGAGTCTTAAAATATTTTCTGTTTAATTTCTCTCATCTTGCACCAGGCTCTCCGGGCGCTCCCTTAGACCTGAGCGTGTCCAAAACCTCCTCCGGCCTCACCTTGCACTGGTCCGAAGGAGACGTTGGCTCCGCCCCCATCTCCGGATACGTCGTCGAGTCCCGCCCCTCTGGTGAGGAAAGTCCCACTGAGATTCGAAGATCTCTTTTTCAAGGGAGTCTTCAGCAACACCCACAGACAAAGCATTTCATATAAAACCGACCGTATAAAACATTAGAAACAGTGACATTTCAGTGATTGCGTTTCCAGGAGGGAGTCAAAATGAATCTGTTAATCTGAACCTCAGCTTTCTACGCTGACATAAATTGCATAATACGTTTCCTTTAAGTCAAAGGATCCATTACTTACTCCGCGCTCACCCTTTCCTTTTCACCGACTTAAGAGTGCGTCTTTTTCATTACGACCTGCTGCGCAAATCAAGCCCTGTGCAGTTTTCTGATCGGAGATTATACCTGAAGTCTACTGCTCTAAGTGGGCTCTCAGCGGGGGTCACATTGCCGCTCGCTGCCTCCACACAACCTGCTATTAGGATTCACTGGCCTGCGCCGCAGTCAGGAGAGAAAGCGGTCTGTGTGCTGACAATTACACGAAGTATCGGGAAAAAACGCCCACTGTGATTAGAGTGGGCAATGTGGGTGATGTGCCTTGCCCAGGGGAACAACTACAGCGTGCCGTCAGACAAGGTTTGAACCAGATATCCCCTAGTTGGCAAGCAAACACTCATTAACCAACAGGTTAAAGGTCCCGTATTACACAAAATTGACTCTTGTGAGCTTTGAGCTAAGTTAGAACATTGTTACCTCATCAAAAACATACCTGAAGTGGTGTTTTGTTTCATTCGCACGTGTTTGAGTAATCCTTTATTATTAGCATTTTGAGCTTTGGAGATGTAGACAGACTCTGTTCCACCTTGTGATGTCATGAAGCGGTAGTTTTCAAGTTAACAGCTACCTTTTACCTTTTAGGTCAGTAGAGATTGGCAATTCCAGGGCCAAGCACCTTTTACCTTTTAGGTCAGTAGAGATTGGCAATTCCAGGGCTGAAATTATCCAAATGATTCTAGAAAAGGTGTAAGTAGTTTAAAAATGCAGTTGAGCACTTGAATTAACACATGACATCACAAGGTCAAACAGAGTGTTTTTCGTTGAGAGAAGAACTCAGCCTAAATATGCAGGGTTTATGTGTTTAAACGTGTGAATGAAACAAAACAAAGCTGCGGGTATGTTTTTGGTGAAGAAACAACATTATACCATAGATCAGAAATAGCATAATACGGGCCCTTTAAGGTTGTGGTACACTTTATTGTCCCCATAGAGAAATTTGTCCTCTGCATGTGATCCACCCTTCAAGTCAGCTGGAGCAATTTGTGTCAGTTTTTTTTTTTTTAGTTGTTGCACGTGGATCGGCCCAGTAATTAGAGATATTAACCATAAACTAAGTAACAAAATCCGCAGCACATCTGACCATAAAATTCTGTTCTGTCCTCCAGCTCAGTGTTAAAAGCATATGTCAGGTTTTCATCTTTTCCCGTAGCCATTGTGTAATTTAGACAGATTCTGTTTCTGGTTAACGTTATGGTTGCTAGGTTACGGTTTTGGAATAACCTTTACATATGTACTATCTGCTGACTATGTCCAACCAGTAAGTAAAATTATAAATGTAAAAAGGAGAAAATGTGAAATGAGTAGCCTAACCTGTCATATGGAACTAGAGGGATTGTAGCATGTTTTGATGCCCTATTGATACTTTGCTATACATCACTCTGGGGGGAATGCATGTACTTCTATGACGGAATGTTCAACAGTTACCTTGGTGACACAGTGCACAATGCATTAGCAAACACAGAGTTTTTAGATCTGAAAACTCGCAAAAAAATACAAAAGTGATTAACAACAAATTTTCAGGAGCCTGAGATCAAAACAAAACAGGTGAGTGTGGCTAACAAACTGTTGGCTAATGCTAGCTAGCTTGTGACTGTAATGTTTGAGAGGGACTTGTTTAACAGCACAAATCAGCTCACCTGGTGTAGTTCCAACTAAGTGAGTTCTTTCTGGTCAGATCATTTTAACACAAAGCTCGGATTAAAGTCTAACTTGAGTAACGCAGAGCTTCAGACAGAGCAGTGCTTCAGTTAGCCTTACACCCGCAGGGAATGTTGATGACCTCAGATGCAAAGTATCAATTTGCCCAAAATGTACCGCCGCTTGCACCATTTTCACACCCTGGCTTCTGTGTTGCTCTCCTGCCCGCTGTAGATGAGGGGACCTGGGACTCGTTCATCCGCCTGGTGCCCCCCAACAGCAGGTCTGTGGCCGTGCCCATGGAGCGCCTCCGCTCGGGCATCAGCTACGAGTTCAGGGTCATCGCGCTCAATCGCTACGGTTACGGCCAGCCCAGCGCCCCCTCCACTGCCCTCGCTGGTAAGGCACAAGAAGACACACATGAAACACAAACCAATGATGTCTGCCACCTGCTTGTCTTTGGGGAGGTGTTATTGTTTTGCCTAGAATATTCCGCAGTATTAAAGTTATCTATCACATATTACAGATACTTTTGTAGCAAAAATACCACAAAATTCTTAGCATTCTTACTGTGAACGGGCTCGCCTCTCCACATGTCTGACCTGTCACTTCTTTGTCTCCATTTAAATAAAGTTTAATGACATACTGTGGAACATTCTAGGCAAAGCAATAATATCTACATGGAGACAAGCAGGTGGCTACCCTCCACCAGAAAGGCTACACATTAGTATTGAGTAGTTTTTAATATTTTGATATTTAAGAGATTGTACATTTTTTTGTCTCCATTTCTTTGCAAAGTAAATAAACATTAACTTGTTGCTTGCCAGTACTCAAATCCAGGTAAATATTCTGAATTTAAGTAATTTAAAATAGATACATCTTTCTTGGCTGTATAAGAAAATTGCACTTAATAGAATGCAGAAAAAAAAAAAGAAGAAGAAGAATATTTCACAGAAACACACAAAAAATAAAATAAAAAAATGAATGCATGATGAAAAAGAATTAAAACAAGATATAAACAAACAAATGACAAATAATGACACCATGAAATGAAATGAAATGAAATGAAACCATAAATGAAGGAAATAATAATATTTCACAGAAACACACAAAAAAAAAAATTAAAAAATGAACGCATGATGAAAAAAAAATTAAATAACGTGTTGCTTGCCAGTACTCAAATCCAGGTAAATATTCTGAATTTAAGTAATTTAAAATAGATACATCTTTCTTGGCTGTATAAGAAAATTGCACTTAATAGAATGAAGAAAAAAAAAAAGAAGAAGAAGAATATTTCACAGAAACACACAAAAAATAAAATAAAAAAATGAATGCATGATGAAAAAGAATTAAAACAAGATATAAACAAACAAATGACAAATAATGACACCATGAAATGAAATGAAATGAAATGAAACCATAAATGAAGGAATTAATTAAAATAAACATAAATAAAATAAATAAAATATAAATCAAGTGTTTTTTGACACAAATAAAAAACATTAAAATTACATTTAAGAATCTAATGACTTTTTGGTAAATAAATACAATAAACTTAAAATAAACCATAAATCCCATAACGTTTGACACAAACAAACAAACAAAATAAAATAAAACGAAAAAACCATAAAATACAATACAATACCAGTGACTTTTGTGTCCCTTGCGCAGCCCAGTCGTCGCGGCCCTTCTATGAGGAGTGGTGGTTCCTCTTGGTCATGGCTTTGGTGGGGCTCATCCTGGTGTTGGTGCTGGTGTTTGCTCTGCTGCTGCACGGACACAGCTCCAAGTACAAGAGCTGCTCCTCAGGTTTGGATCTGCTCAATTCTCAACACTACAGCACTACAACAACACAACACTACAACAATACAATACTACACTACAATACTACAGCTCTATGTATATGTTTGTTATGTATTTATTTGTATTTATTGTTTGAAT
>KN473145.1:0-10641 GCA_000787095.1 Periophthalmodon schlosseri
TCAGGTTATGAGGGTTGGCTTTTCATTCACTTGGTTCATGTATGTATTTATAAACCCTGAATGCTGTGAATAAAGCTATCAATATATTTATGAGAGATTTTTTCGTTGTAGCCCCGAGCAGTGCAGACATTTAGAAAGCTACTACGAATACTACTACAATACTACAACTACAACTACAATTACTAAAAGAAAGTAGGCCTGTAATTTATTTTGAACCCACACTGCACACATGGGACCTGGAGTGTGCTTTGAAAACATGTCTAATACAGATCCGTGTAACACCATCCTCTATGTTAATAGACCCATTCTCCATCATTGTATTATGGTGGGCGTGTCCGTCTGTCACATGATCAAACTTTTTCTGTATGACGGTTCCTCAGCTGCTCAGGTAAAGCTTAAACGTTTTTATTTTAGCTCATTTATGTATGATTAATGTTTACTGAAGGTGAAATACATAGAATTCTAACGGTAAAACGTAAAATACTTTCTTTAGTTGTTTCAGTTTAGTTTCAGTTCGTGTTTCGGGATCAGCTGACCTCGCTCGCAGCAGTATTGTTGCTGATTTGCGTTTTTGGACAAACTACTTTTTAGCAAGAACGAATTTAAAATAATTTAAATATTAAATAGCACTGAAATAAGATTTATTGAAACCGCTTGTTTGATAATAACGTCTTTTCTATGTTATCTTTAAAGCGCGAGCTAAAATCTAGTTACAAATTCAGTTAAATAATAATATATTCTATTTGTAGTGTCAAAATCAAAATTTCCAATTGTAAATGTCGACTTACTATGGTTTGTTTTGATGAGAAAAATATTAAACTTAAGTATAAGATGTTTTTTATTGATTGCTGCTCAAAAAGTAAACATGCTAAAATAAACAATTGTGCATCCAAACATAAATAAACAATATTTTTACTTTTATTTAAGTGAATAATAATCGCTAGTTTATGTTCATATAAAAACAACAACAAAGTCTAGGATTTGAAGTTTTAAATCAAATACTAAACGCATTGTAACCATTGCTTTATAAAACAGTAAATAGTAAAAATAGATTTAAAAAAATATTTATGCATGTATATTGAAATAAAATAAATAATCCCAAAATGATGCTGTGACGTGTCTGTTGTGACGTTGTTTTACCAAAATGGCGGCGCGCACTCAGAGCCAAACCAAAACAGAGCAGGAGAGGGCGAGGGGAGGTTTAAGGATTAAAATGTGCTCTTACATCAAATATTGACTCCACAGTTCTATTTAACATGAGTAATAATTAAATCTTAAGTTTTCAGTCCATTTATGCCGCTTGTAGTCATTATGTTTCGCTTTTAGACCCGGGGAAAAGTGTTCAGATGAAATTGAAAGTTTCTAGTTTGTGTTTTGGAGCGAATTTATTGTCAAAGCGCGAGTTAAATGATTCTAAATCCTGCTCCTCATGAACAGGTAACTGTTTCAAAACTCTTGCAATATTTATTTGGTGAAGATAATCTACTGTAAATACGTTTTGATAATATATTTTAATGATTAAATGTCCTTCTATAGAAACATGCGAAGGTTTAGTCCATTTGCTAGTTTAGCCTTGGTTTAGCTCTGGTTAAACCCTGGTTTAGTTCTGGTTTAGCCCTGGTTCTATTCTAGTTTACTTCTGGTTTAGCCCTGCTTCAGTTCTAGTTTAGCTCTGGTTCTATTCTAGTTTAGCCCTGGTTTAGCTCTGGTTTAGTCCTGGTTTAGCCCCACTTTAGGCCTGGTTTAGCCCTGGTTCTATTCTACCTTAGTCCTAGTTTAGCCCTTTTTTAGCCCTGGTTCAGTCCTGCTTTAGTTCTGGTTTAGTCCTGGTTTAGTCCTGGTTTAGTCCTGGTTTAGTCCTGGTTTAGTCCTGGTTTAGTCCTGGTTTAGTCCCGCTTTAGTCCTGCTTTAGTCCTCCTCAAGTCCTCTTCAGTCAGTCCTGGCTTAGCTCTGCTACAGTCCTGGTCCACTTCTATTTTGTGTATTGTTTATTAAGTTTTTAACACTATGGCACAGTGCACACTGCTCTATCCTATAAATACTGGTTACTGGAGGAGTTTTGGGATTGTCCGACTGTATAGAAATATTGGACTCTTGTTTATTGACAGCACAGACAAGCTGCCGATATTCTCCCTGGGGTCCAGTTAAGATAATTTATACATAAAAATTTCTTTCTTTACATTTCAGCTATATAAAAGTTCATTAATACAAAATGGATAAATATATTTTGAGTAGTAACATCTTCCCAATAGCTTCACTAACACAGTCCTTGTTATCACACATTAGCAGAACATAGTAAATTGTGCAAATAGTCCGAGTCCCTAACTCATATCAAAGCCTGTACCTTTATGACTTCTCTAGACACAGCAGATATAGAGATTAATAACACGTATTTGATGCCAAGAATCTTTTCAGTAATATTAAAATTTTTCTAG
The DNA here is from genome assembly GCA_000787095.1 of Periophthalmodon schlosseri. NCBI lineage: Eukaryota > Metazoa > Chordata > Actinopteri > Gobiiformes > Gobiidae > Periophthalmodon > Periophthalmodon schlosseri. The sequence continues at coordinate 2,436 of KN473145.1, forward strand.
GTCCTATATTACACAAAATTGACTCTTGTGAGCTTTAAACCATGTTATGATGTTGTTACCTCCTCATAAACATACCTGGAGTTTATAGTAAAAGAAAAATTCAAATCTGTCACTGGACAAAAAGTTTTAGAGTGAAGACGTTTGGCTGCTCATCCAAGCCGCTTCTTCAGTTCTGGTCAGATCACTGGTGGACACTGTGTTATATCTATCTGAAGGGAGGAGCTAACTACATGGATGTTTTGTTTCATTCACACGTTTGAGTAATCCTGCATTATTAGTCTGTCTACACCTCCAAAGCTCAAAGTGCTCTGTTCCACCTTGTGATGTCATGTAGTGGTAGTTTTCAAGTTAAAAGCTACCGTTTACATTTAGTTCAGTAGAGACTGTCAATTGCAGGGCTGAAATTATCTAAATGATTCTAGTGAAGATGTATGGAGTTTAAAAACACAGTGGAGCACTTCCTGTATTATCCTATGACATCACAAGGTGGAACAGAGCATTTTCTGTTTGAGAACAAAAACAAAACACAACTCCAGGTATGTTTATTATACATAGATCAGAGAATAGTGGAATATGGGCCCTTTAATCATCTGCTAGAGCTTAGTTTATCTGTAAGTAGATTCCATGACCCAGATTAATAAAGTTCTGCAAATTATTTACAACATTAAGATCTACACTTAATTTTAAAACTTTCTGGGATTTGTCATGTTTTTTGTTTGTTCTGTGTCTTCTTAGCTGGGCCCTTCTCCAGATCAAACCCTGGTCCTGGTCAGGAGATTCTAAGAATAGATTAACGTGCATAATGTTTTTATCTTTCAGGGATGACCTCAGCCTTTCTCTTATGAGTGACCTGCTACAGTCGTCCAACCCACACGATGGAGAGCGGAGTCTCATTACACCGGCCACTTCTTCTCCTGTTTCCTCTGCTCCTGTCGGCTCCTCCGCTCCTGTCTCCAAACCTCCATCCCATAATGCGTTCGTCTTCACCCTGTCATTCTTCTCTGCTCTGGGGGGGTTTCTCTTTGGTTATGACACCGGTGTTGTGAGCGGGGCCATGCTTTTGCTCAAACAGGAGTTGAACCTGAGCGCGCTGTGGCAGGAGCTGTTGGTGTCGAGTACGGTGGGCGCGGCGGCCATTTCGGCTCTCCTTGGGGGGGCTATGAATGGGTGGATGGGCCGGAGGCGATGCATTCTTTTGGCCAGTTTCATCTTCAGCATTGGGGGGTTTGTGCTGAGTCTCGCGCGTGACAAAGAGGTGCTGCTCCTGGGAAGGATCACTGTCGGACTAGGCATCGGTAAGACCTGGTTTAGTCCTGGTTCAGTCCTGGTTCAGTCCTGGTTTAGTCCTGGTTTAGTCCTGGTTCAGGGTCTATGTTAAAGACAGTTTATGTAAGTTTTTGATTGATTATAATTGTAATTCTGATTTATTCTTAATTACAAAAACATTGGACATGATGGACAAGTTGTTTATGTTATAATTTGGTGTTTTGGTTCAAGACGATTGTCCAATCAGAAAGCAGAATGAGCCTCACATGACTCTCTCATTTGGGTTGCCAGTTTCAATGCTGAAATCCAGTTGATTTGAACCTAAAAGGACTCTCTGATATGAATGGTCACTACCTAAATTCCAGCTCCTGCAACTAATCATGACTCAGTGCTAGTGCAGCCTCTGCAGCTCAGTGAGTGAATTCTGGAGGTTCTGAGCTTTCACATGAGGGTTGTCCATATACTGAGAATGAGACACACTTGTATGTGTCCTCTATCATACACACTTTGTTCTCCAATTTTATTTTTTAAATTGGTGATATATGTAAGATTCAACCACGTTATGTAGACATTTTGGTACAAAAGAAAAAAAATCTGCCATTCGCTAGTGTGATGTGAAGCTATCCATAGGAGGGGCTGGCGCTTTGTTGTGATGACGTTTACGGCGACGTCAGGTCCCCTTGGGCACCGCCGTTTTCTAATGCGGAAGTCAGTGGACTTGTTTCTTTTATTAAGTCGTTTCAGATGAATATTGTGATTTAAAATGTGCAAATTATAACATAATGTACCATGGTGATCATAGATTATAACTACAGGGCACACACAAGCACAATAGGACTGATTTAACACTCCCTGGTTCTGTGCAGGTGTGGCCTCTATGACAGTCCCTGTGTACATCGCTGAAGTCTCTCCTCCACTCCTCCGGGGGCAGCTCGTCACCATCAACACACTCTTCATCACCGGGGGGCAGTTTGTCGCTTCCGTCATCGATGGAGCGTTTAGCTACGTCCAGGATGGGTGGAGGTAAGCCAGATGCTCTCCCGTCCTCCTGTGTACCTGTAGTAATTAACTGAGATTAGTTCCTGCTTTAGTTAGTGTTTAAGTCCTGGTTTAGTCCAGGTTTAGACCTGGTTTAGTTCTAGTTTAGACCCAGTTTAGTCCCTGTTTAGACGTGGTTTAGTTCTAGTTTAGACCTGGTTTAGTCCTGCTTTAGTCCTTGGTTCAGTCCTGGCTTAGTCCTGGTATAGTCTCTGGTTCCATTCTAGTTTAGTCCTCTGTTTAATCTGGTTTTGTCCTGCTTTAATCCTGGTTCAGTCCTGGTTCAGTCCTGGTTCAGTCCTGGTTCAGTCCTGGTCCTGATCTGGTCTTTCTCCTCAGATACATGTTGGGTCTGTCCGTGGTCCCGGCTCTGCTTCAGTTTGGGGGTTTCCTGTTTTTACCTGAGAGTCCAAGATGGCTTGTGCAAAAGGGGCGGAGTCCAGAGGCACTCCGAGTTCTCACAAGGATCAGAGGAGGAGACAACGTAGAGGAAGAGTTTGAGTCTATCCGGACCAGCATAGAGGAGGAGCAGAGAGAGACAGGAGAAGGTGCATCCTCTGCTCCACTGACCCTCTCCTCTGCATCCTCCTCTCCACTGACCCTCTCCTCTGCATCCTCTGCTCCACTGACCCTCTCCTCTGCATCCTCTGCTCCACTGACCCTCTCCTCTGCATCCTCTGCTCCACTGACCCTCTCCTCTGCATCCTCTGCTCCACTGACCCTCTCCTCTGCATCCTCTGCTCCACTGACCCTCTCCTCTGCATCCTCTGCTCCACTGACCCTCTCCTCTGCATCCTCCTCTCCACTGACCCTCTCCTCTGCGTCCTCTGCTCCACTGACCCTCTCCTCTGCATCCTCCTCTCCACTGACCCTCTCCTCTGCATCCTCCTCTCCACTGACCCTCTCCTCTGCATCCTCCTCTCCACTGACCCTCTCCTCTGCATCCTCCTCTCCACTGACCCTCTCCTCTGCATCCTCCTCTCCACTGACCCTCTCCTCTGCATCCTCCTCTCCACTGACCCTCTCCTCTGCATCCTCCTCTCCACTGACCCTCTCCTCTGCATCCTCCTCTCCACTGACCCTCTCCTCTGCATCCTCTGCATCCTCTGCATCCTCTGCATCCTCCTGCTCCTCTCTCCTCTCCTCCTCTTCTCTGCGTCCTCTGCTCCTCTGACCCTCTGCTCCTCTCCCCTCCGGTAGGGGGAGCAGTGTTCTTGAGAATCCTGCGTCATGCTCCGACTCGACGCGCTCTGATCGTGGGCTGTGGACTCCAAATGTTTCAGCAGCTGTCCGGCATCAACACGGTCATGTGAGTCCTGGTTTAGACCTGGTTTAGACCTGGTTTAGACCTGGTTTAGACCTGGTTTAGACCTGGTTTAGACCTGGTTTCTATACCTGGTTTAGTTCTGGTTTATTTTGTGATTTGTTCCTTCAGTAGACCTTAGTCTTGAATCATACTTGGTTCAGATTTTTGGTCCTGTTTCATGCAGATTTGGTTTGGCCCAGGTATAGTCCAGGTTTAGTTATAGATTAAGTTCCAGTTTAGTCTCAGTTTTGATGTAGTGTTAAGTCTTGGTTTTGTTCTGGTTTTTATCCTGGCTTATTCTTTTTTTGTCCTGGTTCAGACCTGGTTTAGCTTTGGTTCAGTTCTGGTTTAGTCCTGGTTTAGCCCTGGTTTAGTCCTCGTTCAGTCTTGTTTTAGTTTTGGTTTAGTTTTGGTTTAGTCCTGGTTTAGTCCTGGTTTAGTCCTAGTTTAGTCCTGGTTTAGTCCTGGTTTGGTCCTGGTTTGGTCTTTGGTCTTCACATTTATCACCCCTCTCCATATGTTGCTGCAGGTACTACAGCGCCACCATCCTACAGATGTCGGGAGTGCGAGACATCCGAACAGCAATTTGGCTCTCCGCAATGACATCAGGCACTAACTTCCTGTTTACGCTGGTGGGGGTGTGGCTTGTGGAGCGCGTCGGGAGGCGGAGACTCACCATCGCCAGTCTCATCGGTAAGAAACTAAAGTGTATCTTGTATAATATAGATTTTTTTTATTCTGATAACAATACTCCAGAATTACCCTAACCTAACCTGTTCTCCATGGAGATTTTGTTGACTGGAATGTTTCACAGTATGGCATTAAATAGGGAGAGTTTATCATTACTGGCGATGTCATTGGTATCAGAGGATTTCCCCAGATATCGTAACGGTCTGATATTTTAAGTTTAGCCAATATTTGGACTGCTCTGTCCCAGTCTGTGTGCGCCATTCCCAGTTTTCAAGCATAGATTTGACTTTTTGAAGTAAATGAGTGAAAATGCCTATTTATATCCCAGCTAAATGCATTGTGTTATTATTTTTATGAAGAAATAAGTTAATTTGTAAACTTCACAATAATCATAATTGTGGTCCTTGCTGTGGTGCTGTAGTATAAAAGTTCATGTTGGCCGATCCTTATTTCCTCTGTGTTAAAGGCACATGTGTGAGTCTGCTGGTTCTGGCCTCAGGGTTCCTCCTCTCGGCTCAGAGCTCTCCTCCTGTCACTCTGCACGTCAATGATACCTCCACTGTCTGCAGCAAGTACAGGTGAGAAAAGATCAGGTTTAGACCTGAGTTAGACCGGGTCTAGACCTGAGTTAGACCAGGTTTAGACCTGAGATGGACCAGGTTTAGACCTGCGTTAGACCGGGTTTAGACCTGCATTAGACTGGGTTTAGACCTGAGTTAGACCGGGTTTAAACCTGCATTAGACCGGGTTTAGACCTGAGATAGACTGGGTTTAGGCCTGCGTTAGACCGGGTTTAGACCTGAGTTATACCGGGTTTAGACCTGAGTTACACTGGGTTTAGACCTGTGTTAGACTGGGTTTAGACCTGAGTTACACCGGGTTTAGACCTGGGTTAGACCGGGTTTAGACCTGAGTTAGATTGAATTTAGACTGGAGTTATACCGGGTTTAGACCTGGTTTGAGACGAAGTTTAGACCGGGTTTAAACCTAGTATAATCTCAGCAGAATGTGGCTCTTGCTTAATAATGTAAGAATGAGAAAGGTTCAAATCCGTCTCACCGACTGATTATATTAAAAGTCCTTTATTACGTAAGTCGGGACCATATTTGAGCAGTACAAGCTTGTACAGGACCCCGCCCATGTGCCACACGACAATTCTCCATAAATATACAATAACATGATACAAAACTGTACACAGCAATTTCACAAACCTGATGTGATGTGCAGTAGTTTCATTAGTGGGATGCAGCTGATTGTGTTGTGATAGAGCTCTGAAGGGGGAGTGACTTACCGCAGGAAGCAAAGAGAGGGGAGACTAAGAGCTTCAAAAAACTGAAACTTATAAAATATGTTAATATGTTGTTTTGGGCGAATATAGCATTTTCAAAACAATAAAAGGAAACATAGTGATCTAAAAGTAGAGTTAAATACCCCCTCTTTAAGAATCTCTTTTTATGTTACAATACATTTAAATATTGACTAATCATAACTGATCTGATTCCAGTGTGTTTAATCTGAACCTTTATAGTCGATTGGCAGCACTTATCTAAATATGTTCCTCTGTAGTTTGTGTGAAGGCTGCATGTTGGACCCAGGCTGTGGATTCTGTTACAAAGAAAACCAGACCTCAGCGATGGACTCAACGTGTGTCTCTGTGAATCAGGACTCCACCGACCATGCAGCAGAGGGACGGTGAGAAAGACTGGGCATCTAACACAATCTGACACATGGGCAGGGCGACTAGATGGAAACCAATCAAATGTGGGACAGCACCTCAACCTCAGCTCCTCAAGTACAGCACCTCAACCTCAGTTGTTTTTTCATTGCTTCTCCAGTCCCCTTTTGAACAAAACACCTGTCTTCTGCTGTATTTAAGTCAATATTTTAAGTGCCCTAATCATTTGGCCTATAGAGTAGGTTAATAAGACCTCATCTGGTCCTGAGCTCAAATTCAGAAACCAAACCAAGACTATTCTTAAATATAACGTTGGACTGGACAGCCTGCCGTTTGAGTCTATGCATTATCAGTGTTTAACCTTGTCACAATAAGGCCTGTTCTGCAGTGGGTAAATGCAGAGATCTGACGCATAGGGAGGGCATCTGACACAATCTGACACATGGGAGGGCATCTTACACACACACACACACGGAGGGCATGTGACTCTTTGTATTTCTTTGTCAGTTGTGTGAACAGGACCCTGGACCCTGGTCTGGTCTGGGCTTATAACTTCTGTCCCTCGTCCTTCTCCTGGATCATCGTAGTGGGACTCGTGTCGTACCTCGCCGCCTTCGCTCCAGGTCAAATATACAAATGTCTTGCATATAAAATGAGAGTTAAGAATGTAACTATGGTTCTATGACTCCCAGATGACTGCCAGCCTAAATCACGTGTGGTAACGGTTATAATAATGATGTAATGGTGTTCTTCAGGTATGGGTCCGATGCCGTGGACCATAAACTCCGAGATCTTCCCTCTGTGGGCAAGGAGCACCGGGAACGCCTGCTCTGCTGGAGTCAACTGGACCTTCAACGTCCTGGTGTCCCTCAGCTTCCTGCACGTGGCTCAGTACCTCACATACTACGGTAAGAACGAGAACCGAACCAGACCAGAACCAGACCAGAACCAGACCAGAACCAGACCAGAACCAGACCAGGACCAGACCAGGACCAGACCAGAACCAGTACTTTTACATAACTTTTACATACTACAGTAAGAACCAGAACTTACTATGATCCAGATGTGCATAAGGGTCCAGCTGAGTACTCCCGACCAGGATCCTGGCTCAGGTCAGTAAATTAGTGTATGTATATCATAGACTGTATAAAGAAGTGGACTAAGGTGTGACGTCACCCATAGCTTTCAACTATGAGCCTGACAGCAGCAGTTATAGAGAGAGGGGCGGCTGGAAATGTGGAAGTGCCCATGCTCACTTCCTGTTTGGAATGCAGCGGCTAGAGGATTAGATATGCCCATCTTTATATACAGCCTGGTTCACTCTCTTATTATTCTTCCTGTACGCTGGGCTGGTGGTCATGGTTTGTTCCTGTTTTGCGCTCTTATTTTGACACATTCTCTCTCTGTAGGAGCATTCTTCCTGTATGCGGGGCTGGTGGTCCTGGCTCTGGTCTTCGTCCTGGTTTGTCTTCCGGAGACTCGTGGTCTTCAGCTGGAGGACATTGAGCGGTTGTTTTCGTCTCCTCTCGTCTTGTGTCCCTGCTCCTTCTCCTCTCTAGGCTCTGAGGTCCAGTACACGCGGGTAAACGGAGTGGACCGGGACCAGTACCGGTCTGGCCCAGACTCTGGCCCAGACTCTGGCCCAGACTCTGGCCCAGACTCTGGGCCCGACTCTGGTCCAGACTCTGGCCCAGACTCTGGCCCCCAGACTCTGTCCAGACTCTGGTCCAGACTCTGGTCCAGACTCTGGTCCAGATCCTGGTCCAGATCTGGACTAGGACTCTCCAGAGAGCTTTGGCATCTGTAATAGTTCAATCAGTTTGCTTCTGTTGGTTTTGGGAGCAGTTTGTGTTGGGCCTGGTTTGTCTTCATGTAACTCCAATGCCCTGCACAGAGTCAGCCCTGAGGAGACAAAACACATCCAGTGAGAGTCAGCACCCTCAGCCAGGGGGCGCTCTGTAGCATATTGCAGTGGACATCACTGTAGTGGGATGAGTTTGTTATTGTATTCTACAGAGATGATCCCTCGGGGATTTCCAGCCGTGGGTCCTCGAGGGTCACTGCTGTTTGAAAACATCTTTATTCACCTGAAACATATAGAGTTTTCCTTAAAGCTACCATCTGTAAGTTTATTTGTTTTTTTTCACCAGTAGAGTTCATCTGGCCCCTCCCCTCACCCGGCTGCTCTCCTCCCCTCACCTGGCTGCTCTCCTCCCCTCACCTGGAACCTC
>KN473145.1:20139-32362 GCA_000787095.1 Periophthalmodon schlosseri
TCACCTCCTCTCTCCTTCTCTCCCTCTCTCTCTTTCTCTCTCTGTCTCTCTCTCTCTGTCTCTTTCTCTCTCCCTCTCTGTCTGTCTGTCTCTCTCTCTCTGTCTCTCTCTCCCTCTGTCTCTCTCTCTCTAAAAAAAAATGTATTCTTTGTGCAGCATCTTTGAGTGTTTACAAAAGTGCTATATAAATAAAATATATTATCATTATTATTAGTAGTAGTAGTGGTAGTAGTAGCAGTAGTACTAGTATTAGATACTACTGATCCTTAAAATCAAGTGTGATATTTTAGTATTTTGGTAACACACCCATGGTTAAATGAAGGATAAAAACATGACTACTCATCCGTGCAGTTCTCACCTTGACCACCAGATGTCGCCCAGTCTCCACATATAGAACACTGTTTCAGTCCCGTTTAAGTCATTACTGTTTCCCTGGGACTGAAGGTGGAAAGTATTTATGAAAATCCTCGAAATGTATAGGGTTTGTGGATCTGATCCTACTGCTTTTTCAAAGAGTGAACGATGTTTCGACCAAAAATGTAATTGACTAAAATTGCAAATGGGATTTTTATAATTCTGTTCAGGTCATTTTAAACCCATCATCTGAGAGAGACTGAAATCCAAATCGCATGTATTTCAAAACATGTTTGCAGAGGTCTAAACTACAGGGTTAACTTTTACACATGGAGACACAGGGAGGGCATCTGACACACACAGGAAGGGCATCTGACATACAGGGAGGGCAATGACACACAGGGAGGGCATCTAAAACACAGGGGAGGGCATCTGACACACACAGGGAGGGCATCTGGCACACAGGGAGGGCATCTGGCACACAGGGGAGGGCATTGGCACACAGGGGAGGGCATATGACACATACAGGGAGGGCATCTGGCACACAGAGAGGGCATCTGACACACTCTGACTCCTCCTCCTCTTAGGATCCGCCCCCAGCTGTCCCGGGAGCGAGTGGAGGGCTGTCATGTGTGCACCGCAGTGACACCGTCTGAACCACAGGTGGTGCTAGGCTCCGACCGCGCCTTCACCTTTGACCTCGTGTTCGACATGGATGCCACACAGGAGCAGGTGTACCACAGTGCCACACACAGGCTGGTGGAGGGATGTCTGCAGGGGTACAACGCCACTGTGCTCGCATACGGACAGGTACTGAACCTGGACTGAACCAGGACTAAAGCAGGACTAAAGCAGGACTAAACTAGGACTGACCAGGACTAAAGCAGGACTAAAACAGGACTAAATTGGGATTGAACCTAGTCTAAACAAGGGCTAAACCAGGATTAAACCAGGACTAGACCAGGACTAAAGCAGGACTACAACCCTACTGTACTCGCATACGGACAGGTACTGAACCTGGACTGAACCAGGACTAGACCAGGACTAGACCAGCAGTAGACCAGGACCAGACCAGGACCAGACCAGGACCAGACCAGGACTAAACCAGGTCAAGTTCAAACATCCATGTTGTTTGTTCTAAGTACTCACAGGAAGTAAATCCACTGTCCAGACTCTTTCACACTGTCCGAAGCGTTAAGTGACCAGGAGAGGTCCTCACTCAGACGGACTAAAGACATAAGTCCTTCTGGGGCCACACACACATCAGAGCTATTCTGCAGAATCGACTTTTCAGAGCGTTTTACCATGTTATAGTTGTTTCCTTCTCCTTTACCCTCTGAAGTTGTATTTGGAGTGTGACTTCCGCGTTAGAAAACTGCAGTGCCCAATCGGAGCTGACGTCGGTGTAAACGTCATCACAACAAAGCGCCACGTGCTGTTGGCCCCTCCTATGGATAGCTGCACATCACACTAGCGAGCAGTGGATGTTTTCATTTGTACCAAAATGACTACGCAAAGCTGCCGAATCCTACTTGTGTACTGATTAAGAAAATTAAATTGGAGAAGGAAGGAAGTATAGAGGAGTGGGCGTGTACTGGAAAACAGGCAAATGGCGTCTTCAAAATAAGTGATTAAAGTGCTCAAACATGCACGAAGCACTCCAGATACAACTTCAAGTGAGTAAATGAAACAACTATAACATTTTTAAAAGCTCTGAAAAGTTTAGTTTGCAGAATAGGTCTGATTTAAAGGCAGAGCTGAAGTCGATGAAGAGCATCCTCACATGGCTTTGCTTCTGGTCTAAATGCATTATATGGCAATGGCGCCCTCTGTTGACCAATTAGCTCTGTATGCAAACCACAGACTGTATAAAGAAGTGGGCTGAGGGAGTGTGGACTGAATGCTGTAGGTGGAAATTCATTTGGAATTCCGACCGCGAGTATCATAGCAACCAAAGAGCCAATCCAGAGTGAGGATGTTGAAGGTAACGCACCTTCCCTAATAACAAGCAGTGTGGACGCTTAGCAACACTGTCAATCAGGGAAAGAAGGCACCTGATTGGTCTGTTATGTTCATATCTTGATTTAGGGACAAAATAGTAACTTAAAAAACAAAATAACCAGTCTGACAGTGGCAGTTACAGAGAGAAGCACTACACTTTTTCAATGTAAAGTGAATCGGAGCCAGAGTCGCCCATGCTCACTTACTATTTGGAATAGCGGTAGCAGGTTAGCTATGTCCATCTGTATATACAGGCTATGATGCAAACGGACAGCAGTCAAAGGAGGGTGGGAGGTTGGCTCTGTGATGCAGTACTATGCAGTCATGACCTGTTTTACTTCTCGTCAAAGCTGAAAACCACAGAAACTAAAGCCACAGCCGCCTTTAGACCGGCCTCCACACTGTACCACACATCTCTATTTCTCAACACTTCACACACGAACAACTGACATTTTAGAAAATGTATTTATTTAGTTTCTTTTTTTAAAAAAACATAAAGAACACAACATAAGCACAAATAAAAATGAAAAGGCAAAACTTGAATAGCAAAACTCAAACTTGTGAACAGCATGAACTGTAAAATTAACAGACCAGGACTGGACCAGGACTAGACCAGGACTGGACCAGGACTAGACCAGGACTGGACCAGGACTAGACCAGGACTGGACCAGGACTAGACCAAGACTAGACCAGGACTAGACCAAGACTGGACCAGGACTAGACCAGGACTAGACCAGGACTAAACTTGAATTCTGCTTAAAACACAGAGCAGTGTTTTTAGGAGAATATTCTTCTTCATAGTTCAGAGACAGAAGTCCTGACAGAGGCAGATAGAGCCCTGCATTATCAGGACACAAACACACTATTATCTGTCCATTTAAACACTTTCAACCCTAACCCTTTCATCAGTGAAGTTGACCCTGTTTTTACATTATTTTACATCAGAATTTTGCTCTTGCTCCAGTAACAAGATGGCTGCCGCATTCTCCATGGCAACAGAACCCACATTCTATCTAGGTCTTATTATATCTATAATGCCTCAGCAGCAGCACCAGGCTTTGTGATGGCGCACAAAATGACAGAAGCACAGCGCCCCCTGCAGATGTCCAGGCTCGTCAGGGCGCGGGGTGAACGGCATCTGCCCTTGAGCAATACACCAGGCGTAGGCACAGGAGTATTTACGCACCGCAGAGTCGAACCTTCTCCCGAGGTCATCCTTGCAGGCACTCAGAGGCACGTAGACCAATACAAGCTCCGCGTTGGTCTGACAGCCAATAAGAACGTTCTCCTCGCACAGCAGAGAGTTAGCCCTGCCCACCGCCTTCTTCAGCTCCTTTATGATTCGCTTACTCAGCTGTTTCCTGAACGTGAATATCTCTATGTACAGTGACACCAAAAGAATAATGGCGGTTACACGTTTTTTTGTATCTGTGTATTGTGTTACCACCATTATAGTTGTTACTGTTCCCAGTATGGCCACTATCACCGCGCTGATAATGAGCAGGACCCGTGCGAACTCAGACCTGAACCAAACCTTCTTGTGGTGGACCTTGTTGATGAGCTGGATGGCCTGTAGGTAGCGCTCTGGGTCCCTGATGGTTCCTGTGAGGGCTGAGGGCAGCTTGTGGTCCCATAGACCACAGTCCCACGACTTCAGTCTGGCCTGGTTCAGACAGTAGAGCACCTGCAGGGTCTGAGGAGCACGACGAGGGTCCATTCTGCTGTGAGAGAGCAGGGTCAGAGAGAGACTAGACCAGGACTGAACCAGGACTAGACCAGGACCAGACCAGGACTGAACCAGGACTGAACCAGGACTAGACCAGGACTGAACCAGGACTAGACCAGGACTGAACCAGGACTAGACCAGGACTGAACCAGGACTAGACCAGGACTGAACCAGGACTAGACCAGGACTGAACCAGGACTAGACCAGGACTGAACCAGGACTGAACCAGGACTAGACCAGTCCTCATCCAAAACATGCCTGAGGAGGTTTAGGTGTCATACATGCATGTTTGAGTACCGGTACTATAGCTATCTCTCTTGTGCCCAATTCAAACATTACTCCCTAAATTTTTGGCATTTCATCCGGGAGCATGGCTTAGAGTTCCATGTCCATCAAACCTATCTGACTGCTGCGTGCTGTGTTTTCCTGGAGAGTGAGTTCATTTCATCATCAGCAGATTTAAACAAATATGAAGGTTCTGCCACTTTAACAGTGTTTTTGTGAACTGTTAAATAGACTTCATTAATGCCTTTATATATCTTTTTTTGCAAAGACCCGCTTAGCAGACATAACCAAAACCGTAAACCTATTCCTAAATCTAACCTGAGACTGAAGGTGGACTGAAGGAGTGTGACATCACCCACAGCGTTCGGCTCCAGTCAAATGAAGCTCATCGAGGCTGGAGCAGTTATAGGGGCCAATTTGGAGCCAAGTTCCTTATTTGGAATTCTGACCGTGAGTATCATAGCAACTAAAGAGCCAGTCTGGATCGAGGCTGTTGGAGGTAACACCCCCTTCCTGTGGAATTCTGCCGTGAGTATCATAGCAACTAAAGAGCCAGTCTGGATCGAGGCTGTTGGAGGTAACACCCCCTTCCTGCCCACACCGCTGGTTTAGCAAGGAGTGGGCTCTTAGCAATGCTGTGAATCAGACCTGTTGCTAACGCTAGCGGGACTGAACTCAGGGAAAGAAGGCCCTTGATTTGTTGTTGTTTGTTATTTGTTATTAATGTTCAGATCTTGATTTATGGACAAAATTGCGAAATAAAAACACAGGCCCCCAAGCCTACGTCACCCATGCTCCCACACAACATTTCTCCATAAAGATACAAAAACATGATACAAAACTGTTCATTACAACTTCACAAACCTGATATGATGTGCAGTAGTTTCATTAGTGGGAAACTTATAAAACATGTTAATATGTTGTTTTGAGTGAATTTAGCATTTTCAAAACAATAAAAGGAAACACGGTGATGTAAATATGTTATGTGATACAGTTAATACCCCACAGAAGTAAAATACCCCCTCTTTAATACCCGTAGAAGTAAAATACCCCCTCTTTAAATGTGGAGTTCAGTTCACAGTGTATAGTGTGATGGAAAGTGAATGTGGGACACTCTCACTGTTTCTCACACAGACTGTCCCCTCTGCTCTGGTCTGAGGAAACCACAGCTCTGGTGCACCAGGAAACAGCTGCAAGGTCTGCTCCCCAAGAATACCACCTTAACCTTATTCTGCCTACAGAGCCTAAAGCTGTACTCAAGAGGAACAAGTGACTAATCAGACTGATATATATTAAAGAATACACAAATCTTTTCAAACAGACAGAAAAATGAAACAATTTAAATCATGTCTGAAGGAGCTGCAAGAAACACAAATGTTCATTTCATATTGTCGACATAAAGCTCAAGTCACTTTAGACTTACTCACAGTGGGAAGAGGAACCACAACTTTTACTCAAGTAAAAGTACTGTTACACTGTACAATATATTACTTGAGTAAGAGTACTGTTACACTGTACTATATATTACTCAAGTAAGTAAATAAACCTAACTTTAGTAAGTCCTACCCTCCTCCCTCAACTGGCTCACAGCTGTTGAGTTTAATGAATCCAGGTCATGTGACTAGACGCGACTCTGTGCGCGTTAAAATTGGAAAACATAAAATAAACAATCTAATAAAATTCAAATGAATTAAAATAAAGACTACCCAATTATTTTGTGTATGTAGAATACTTCAGTTTGTGGTGTTGTTTTAATATTTATTAAGCCTCAAAATTAGCATTAGCGTTAGCACTGAGACACAAACATGTCTCTTTCTAAACACAGAAGTGTCCTCTGGTGAAGTATTCATTTTATTTGTGCAAAACCAGGACTGAACTAGGACTAAACCAGAACTAAACCAGGACTAAACCAGGACTAGACCAGGACTAAACCAGGACTAAACTTGGACTGAACCAGGACTGAACCAGGTCTAAACGAAGACTGAACTCGGTTTAAAGTAGATTTAAGCAAGGACTAAACCAGGACTAAACCAGGACTAAACCAGGACTAAACCAGGATTAAATCAGGACTAAACCAGAACTAAACCAGGACTGTGTGTGTTCATACCTGTTTGTGGTGAACCTGGGAAATGACTCAGAGACACAGCCAGCTGTTTATAAGAACACTTCTTAAAGAGACAGGACGCAGCATGGGAGGGTATATGACACACACAGAGAGGGCATCTGACACACAGGGAGGGCATCTGACACACAGGGAGGGCATCTGACACACAGGGAGGGCATCTGACACACAGGGAGGGCATCTGACACACAGGGAGGGCATCTGACACACAGGGAGGGCATCTGACACACAGGGAGGGCATCTGACACACAGGGAGGGCATCTGACACACAGGGAGGGTATCTGACACACAGGGAGGGCATCTGACTCTTTCTCTGGCAGATTCGCTCAGGAAAGACATATACGATGGGCACTGGGGGCGTATGGGAGGGCATCTGACACACAGGATGAATACGGGAGGGCATCTGACTGTTTTTATTGGCAGACTGGCTCGGGGAAGACGTACACGATGGGCACGGGGTTCGAGGTGGGCGTGGCGGGCGAGGAGGTGGGCATCATCCCGCGCGCCGTCAGCCATCTTTTCACGGCCATCGAAGAACGAAGACGAACCGCCACCGAACAGGGTCTGACCCCCCCAGAGTTCAAGATCAACGCACAGTTTCTAGAGGTACTAAACCAGAACTGAACCAGGACTGAACCGGGACTAAACCACCGGGACTGAACCAGGTCTAAACTGGGACTGAACCGGGACTGAACTAGGTATAAACCGGGACTAAACCGGGACTGAACTAGGTCTAAACCGGGACTGAACTGGGACTGAACCGGGACTAAACCAGGACTGAACCAGGTCTAAACTGGGACTAAACCAGGACTGAACCAAGACTAAACCAGGACTAAACCAGGTCTCTTGTATATTTTCTCACAGTTGTACAATGAGGAGGTTCTGGACTTGTTCGACTCTACTCGAGACATGAAACAGAAATCTCAAATCAAAATCCATGAAGACCCAAATGGAGGAATCTACACTGTGGGAGTGACGACGCGCCAAGTCCAGTCCGAGTCTGAGGTCTGGACCTGCTCCTGTCTGCTCCTGTCTGCTCCTGTCTGCTCCTCTGGCTCTGCTCCTCTGCTCCTCTGGCTCTGCTCCTCTGGCTCTGCTTCTCTCTGCTCCTCTGGTTCTACTCCTCTGGATCTGCTCTTATGCTCCTCTGCTCCTCTCTGATCCTCTGGCTCTGCTCCTCTGGCTCCTCTGACCCTCTGGCTCTGCCCCTCTGGCTCTGCTCCTCTGTCTCTGTTCCTCTGCTCCTCTGGATCTGCTCCTCTGTCTCTATTCCTCTGCTCCTCTGGCTCCTCTAGCTCTGCTCCTCTGGCTCCTCTGGCTCTGCTCCTCTGGCTCTGCTCCTCTCTGTTCCTCTGGTTCTGCTCCTTTGGGTCTGCTCTTATGCTCCTCTGCTCCTCTCTGCTCCTCTGGCTCTTCTGGCCCTCTGGCTCTGCTCCTCTGGCTCTGCTCCTCTGTCACTGCTCCTCTGGCTGTGCTCCTCTCTGCTCCTCTGGTTCTGGTTCTCTGGTTCTGCTCCTCTGGCTCTGCTCCTCTTCTCCTCTACTCCTCTGGCTCTGCTCCTCTGTTCCTCTGGCTCTGTTCCTCTGCTCCTCTGGCTCCTCTGGCCCTCTGGCTCTGTTCCTCTGGCTCTGCTCCCTTGTCTCTGCTCTTCTCTACTCTTCTGGTTTTGCTCCTTTGGCTCTGCTCCTCTGTTTCTGCTCCTCTCTACTCCTCTGGTTCTGGTCCTCTGGATCTGCTCTTATGCTCCTCTGCTCCTCTGGCTCTGCTCCTCTGGCTCCTTTGTCTCTGCTCCTCTGGTCCTATGGATCTGCTCCTCTGCTCCTCTGGCTCTGCTCCTCAGGCTCTGCTCCTTGGGATCTGCTCCTTGGGATCTGCTCCTCTGCTCCTCTGGTTTTGCTCCTCTGGATCTGCTCCTCTGCTCCTTTGGCTCTGCTCCTTTGGCTCTGCTCCTCAAGCTCTGCTCCTCTGCTCCTCTGGCTCTGCTCTTTTTTCATGATATTTTTGCATATATTTTGTAGATGATGCAATGTTTGAAGTTGGGAGCTCTCTCGAGGACCACGGCCAGCACTCAGATGAACGTTCAAAGCTCCAGATCTCACGCCATCTTCACCATCCACGTGTGCCAAGTGCGCGTCTGCGCCAACAACAACGTGAGCTACGACACAACTCAACATTTTATGTTGTTGAGCTGTGTAAAACCACCATGGATTTAGGAGACTGGGAGGGCATCTGACACACAGGGCTATAGGAGGATGGCAGAAGTAGTAGTGGTATTAGCAATAGTGGTAATAGTATTTTAGTATAATAGTCTTTACTTTATTTTTTATTAGTAATAGTAGCAGTAGTAGTAGTGTAGTAGCAGCAGTAGTACTAGGAGCTCTAGTAGTAGTAGTAGTAGTAGTAGCAGCAGTAGTAGCAGTAGTAGCAGCAGTAGTAGCAGTAGTAGTAGTAACCTGTATACTTTCTATATCCCAGGAGGAAGATAACCGGGTGTCTCAGTCGGAGGTGGACGAGTACGAGACTCTGACGGCAAAGTTCCATTTTGTGGATTTGGCCGGATCCGAGCGACTGAAGAGAACTGGAGCAACTGGAGAGAGAGCCAGAGAGGGCATATCTATCAACTGTGGACTGGTACTGGACGAGGACTAAACCAGGACTGAACCAGGACTGAACCAAGACTGAACCAGGACTAGACCAGGACTGAACCAGGACTGAACCAGGACTAAACCAAGACTGAACCAGGACTGCACCAGGACTAAACCAGGACTAAACCAGGACTTAAACCAGGATGAACCAGGACTGAACCAGGACAGAACCAGGACTAAACGCGGACTGGACCAGGACTGGACCAGGACTGAACCAGGACTAAATGTCTATTCTGTTGTGTTGTCTTCCATAGTTGGCTCTGGGGAATGTGATCAGCGCTCTGGGAGACCGGACCAAGCGATCGTGTCATGTCCCTTATCGAGACTCAAAACTCACACGTCTCCTACAGGACTCTCTGGGAGGAAACAGGTACTGCTCTAGTCCTGGTTTAGTCCTGGTTTTGTCCTGGTTTAGTCCTGGTTTAGTCCTGGTTTAGTCCTGGTTTAGTCCTAGTGTAGTCTTGGTTCAGTCCTGGTTCTTTCCTAGTTCTTTCCTGGTTTAGTCCTGGTTTAGTCCTGGTTTAGTCCTGGTTTTGTCCTGGTTTAGTCCTGGTTTATATCTCTGTATTTTCTCTCTTCAGTCAGACAGTGATGATCGCCTGCATCAGCCCCTCAGACAGTGACTTCATGGAGACTCTGAACACTCTAAAATACGCCAACAGAACTCGGAACATCCGCAACCGCGTCATAGTGAACCAGGACCGGGCCAGTCAGCAGATCAGCGCGCTCCGGACCGAGATAGCACGACTGCAGAGGGAGATACTCGAGTACAGGACGGTAAACAGAGAACCAAGAACCTTACCATAGAACCAGTACTAGAACATGGCAGAGCCTTATCATAGAACCAGGGTTACAGGAACTGTAGAGGGAGATACTTGAGTACAGGACGGTAAGTCCAGACCATAGACGGTATACAGAAGTGGACTAAGTGAGTGTGACGTCACCCACAGCATTTGGCTCCAGTTAAATGAAGCTCATCGAGGCTAGCAACGAGGCTAGCCCCCTAACAGGGGCGAATTTGGAGCAATAACAATCAAAGATTCAATCAGAAGTGATGGTGTTGAAGGTAACGTCCCTTCAGCCTGCACAGCTGGTTTGGCAAGGAAAGGATGCTTAGCAACGCTGTCGATCAAACTTGTTGCTAATGCTAGCAGGAGCGACCTCAGGGAAAGAAGGTGTCTGATTTGTGTGTTATTAATGTTCATATCTTGATTTAGGGACAATATAGTGAAAAACCCCAAGATCATGTAGAGCAGGTTAATACGAACATTTTAAGACCAAAATGATGAGCCTGACAGCAGCACATACAGAGAGAGGGGCCACAGTTTTTCAACAGAAAATGAATTGGAACCAGAGTCAATGGACCCCCATCAACCAAAAACATGCACAACAGGTCAAATCCTCCAGCTAAGGTAGTCCTGACCAAGACCAGCTCAAGATCTGGACATGGGTCCTACTGCTCCTGAAAGGTTTAACCCAGAGACACTGAAGGATGGGTCAAATGCAGGTTTAATGCAGAGACACTGAAGGATGGGTCAAAAGCAAAGGACATATTTCCCTAGAATAGAATAAGAATAAGAATAACCTTACAGGCTGTAAACAGAGATGAACTGCAGAACTTCAACCACAGCAGCAGACACAAGGTCCATTCACACTCACGTTTGATTCGGACTTTAGGACTTCAGTGGACTTTATGGTTTGTTAATAATATAATTAATATATTGTTAATATTTTAATTTCTGGCTTATTCTGGGTGTGTGTCCTATCAAACTGTTTATATATTTTGATTGTTATGTCTGTTCATAGGGAAAGCGTGTTCCTGGGGAGGAGGGCGTGGACTGCTTCAGTGACATGTTTCATGAAAACTCAATGCTTCAGACGGAGAACAGTAACCTGAGAGTGAGAGTGAAAGCCATGCAGGAGACTATAGACGCACAGAGGAGCAGACTGACCACAGTACTGAGCCAACAGGCCCTGCTCAAGACTGGTAAATACATCACAATATATAACACAAACGATCATAGATGCAAGAGACTCAAACACAGGAGCAGACTGACCAACCTGATCAGTCCATACTTTTTGCTGAAGACAGATAAATACCACTAAGTATAACAGTAAATAAATATAATATAGTTACTAGAATATACAGAGAGACTAGAGTCCTTGCAGACCGATCAGAATGCCTTTGTTCATTACACAAACTGCACACGGACATTTTGAAGCCACTGAGAACCATGGATCTATTAAGACTGGATAGGGTATTGGATTAGTGGCCACTCATTGGTACTACAACGAAAAAATCCCTCCTGCCCAGAAGGGATTTTTCTCACAGAACGCAATGTAATCACAAACTGCTCGTGTTTGGCTGACAGGGACTGACAGGGACTGACAGGGACTGACAAGGACTGACAGGGACTGACAGAGCACCTACAGGGCACCTACAGCTTTGTGTCTCACCTGTCTCTCACCTATGTCTCACCTGTGTCGCACCTGTGTCGCACCTGTGTCACACCTGTGTCGCACCTGTCTCACCTATGTCTCACCTGTGTCTCACCTGTGTCGCACCTGTGTCTCACCTGTGTCTCGCCTGTGTCGCACCTGTCTCACCTGTGTCTCACCTGTGTCTCACCTGTGTCTCACCTGTCTCACCTGTGTCTCACCTGTGTCTCACCTGTCTCACCTGTGTCTCACCTGTGTCTCACCTGTCTCACCTGTGTCTCACCTGTGTCTCACCTGTCTCACCTGTGTCTCACCTGTGTCTCACCTGTCTCTCACCTGTGTCTCACCTGTCTCACCTGTCTCTCACCTGTCTCACCTGTGTCTCTGCTGCAGGAGATGAGGGCTCAGAGGAGATCGGGACCATGATCCAGGGATACATCAAAGAGATCGAGGATCTCAGGTAAAACTGGTTTTGACATCATTTAGTCCTGGTTTAGTCCAGGTTTAGTCCTAGTTTATTCCTGGTTCAGTCCTGGTTCAGTCCTGGTTCAGTCCTGGTTTACTCCTGGTTCAGTCCTGGTTCAGTCCTGGTTTACTCCCAGTTCTTTGTCTGCAGGGCGAAGCTTTTGGAGAGCGAGGCGGTGAACGAGA
>KN473146.1:1837-13963 GCA_000787095.1 Periophthalmodon schlosseri
ACCTAAAATATATATTTTTTTTTTAATGCAATGCAAATGAAATATTTTTATTCAGTTATTCATTTGTCATTACATTTTGAGTTTTGGTATGTTTTTTTAAAAGGCCACCAATGACTCAAGGAAGAAATGCGGACATTTTTAGCATAGTATTAAAAGACATCTTCGTGGCACGTATTTTTACAATGATTGACCTTGCACTGTAAAAGAAAGACATTATTTTCACTTTCCTGCATAATATAAAATAAATGTAATTATGGTATGTTCATTACATCAACTCTCATTTGCTCCAACACATCTGAACAGCTTTTGAGATGTCTGAAAATCAAGATTGGCATGTGTCTTGGCGTTAACAGTTTTCATATTAACTCCATATCAGGCGTACAATCTCCGTGGTGACACTAATCTGTATTGTGTCAGCCAAAAGACTATATAATTTCTCCGTCTCTGTCTGTGCACATTCTTTCCATTTCACTCTCTGCCGCCACATTTTGTCAGCGCAACAGTACAACCACGGATTCAATTTAATCACAACTGTTTACAGCTGTCAATATGGGGACCAACACCACAATAAATGCATTAAATTGCGTGTGGCCCTGTGTCACAGAAAATAAGGTGAGTGGACCGGCTGGCGGAGGTGATGCCGGCTCTCAATGTTATTACACCACTGTGTCTTAAGAGGTGCCTGGGCTCCTGTCCACTGGATTTAATCATCGCCTATTACCTGCTACCCCTTTCACGGTTAAAATAATCACCCACAATTACCCACATAAAGGCGAGAGCTGACATGAGAGTCCGGGGGTACAAAGTAATATCTCCCCACCTTGTTGCTTTGTGCGGCTTTTGATGTTTGGGCTATGTTCTAAAAGGATTGAGAGGTGCCTGCCCTGACCCCCCTTTCCCTGCATGTATACAGTAGATATGGAAATAAAGCACAGAGACAGGAGGATAGGAACGGCTCTCTTACATAAGCGCACAACAAGGAATCATGGATAAAACGCAACAACGCGCCGTCGCCATTAACCAAAGAGCTCCATAGTCTTCATTGTACGTTCCAGATGAAAGAAAAAAGTGGAAATAATTTAATAATTGGCCCGCCTCTTAAAATGAAGAAAATAGAAGCGTGACAAAAGGCGCATTGTGATCAAGCGTAATCCTCGGCACGCCACAGGGGGAAAAAATAAGAGACACCATTAAATGTACCTTTGAAATAAATGGGCCCCAATTACATGGATGGCTGTGGCTCTCTAATGAATCTTTTGTCAAGGCGCACAAACATGGCGAAGGGCTGGTTAAAAGAAGTGGACGAGCCAGAGTCAAATTGACAGAGGTGTAAGCAAGTAGTTTCGGAAAGTTGCATTTGACAATTTAGAAATAAAGACGGAATTGCGAATGGAAAATGACTCATAATTAAAAAAAAAAGCTTGATAAATACAGACAATATGAACATTAGCGGAGGTGATTACAGTGAGGGTTGCTCGGTTACATTAGCCGTTCCACGCGCTGCGAATAAGTCATGTTAAATGGGTTTAGGAGAGTTGTTTTTATAATGGCGGTTTTGTGGAAAATCTCTCCCTTTTTAATTACCGGGTCAGAGGCGAGCGGCTCAAACTCCCTCTCTTTTGTCCCTCTTCACCAGCCTGAGTGGAACCGACCCTCGCCACCGTGCCACCCGTACACCCACAGTGGAAAAACTCAATTACCCTGCCTTATTTAGATAAAGCAAATAGATTCACAAAACAGCAGCCATTAACAGACAGGTATCCGGACGCACTGATGTTAGAGATCCGGTGCAATCCAATGGCCCGTCTATTCTTTACAAAAGTAGTGCTTCCTCTCTGCATTTTATCGATTTTTTGGAAAAGGAGCCAGTGGCCGAACACAAGGGAAGTGAGTATGGAACAGGGCATAACAGCTTGTCAGGGGGTAAAGGTTAAGGCCATGATTGTCTGCGCAGGGCCAGACGGGGGTCACATGGTCTCAGTCAGGGTCATGATCTGAGCTGACCCCGAGTCTGGACTTACAGATGCATGCTTCATGTATGGTGGGTCAGTGCACTATGTTTTGGTGTAGGGTTGGTCAAATAGTATTAGAAAGCTTGGATGTAACATTGAGCCATCTCAACACAAACACACTACAAAGTTTAGGCCTTAAGATGTAATCCTGACCAAAAAAAAGTTTGCTCAAAATATCCAACTCAGTTTGAGTTTAGACTACAAAAATCTTAATAGGGTTTTGTTTGGCATAAACTACAATCATAAGTGCATAGTTCATGATTGTGCTATCTAAAAATAGAAATAGACACTGTATATTTCGACAGTGAGTTGTTAATGCTAAATCAGTAGCGTGTGGTGACTTTTAGGGGTGGGTAAGAAGACTTGGCGTGGACATCAATATTTAGTTGATAACAATTAATAACATCACTCTTTATAGAAATTAGTATATTTATTTTTTACTGATATAGCAACTGCATATACACTGAGCCATTTTAAAGTCGAATTAGAGCACCTACATGTTTATTATGTAGGTCTAGGTTTATTATTTATTATTTTATTATTTGTGTATATTGGACTGTAGCCTGTTTGACACTATGTTTGTACAAACAGGGCTAGTCAGTGGGCTATTTGTTTCATCACAAATTTGGCCTACTCCTTCGCCTTATTTATGCAGCTGAGCCTTCAGTTCTATTGTTATCTATGCAATTATTATTATGCATCTAGAAATTATATGAGTGACATATGGCAGCTCTACACATATGTAATGTACTGCACAAAACATACGTTCATGAAGACAACAACGAAGGTGCACTGGTCAGACAGGGGCATGTAGGCTTTAATAGGTCCTCATGTGCCTCAAACGTCACCTTAAACACTGCCCTGCGTTAGAGCAGCGGGCTCACTCACCTCTCACAGACACAAATCAAAACCACTTCTTTCCTGAAGAAATGTCCTGTATTTCCCTGAAGCGGAGTAGGTCCAAAACAGTCACATTTTCCTCCACACTTGTGTAATAGTCCCGGTATTTCACTAACACTGTAGCTCCATAAGCAGACAGGCTCCTCTCCAGCTGCTGTCACTCAGCTGCTCCATCTGGATCGGAACATTTCACACAAACTAGCCCTGAAACTAGTTCACTTTATTAAATGACTGCCTGTATTACTAACTAACATCTAATCGTGGAGCTAAAAGTTATTTCAGTCACTTGTGTTGAAAGTTGGCGCTGCTGTTGTCGTCTCCTGCTGCACATGGGCACTCATGAGAAATCTCCTCAGATGTCCAATTCCTCTGTGGGGTTATCATTGGGGTTATTCAGCACTGTTTGAGCCTACTGTGGTCCTCAGTACACATGCACAAGCTTCTAAAACAACCAGCTGGCCTCTCCGGTTGTAAAAGCACATGTAGAGAGTGTAGCGCGCCGTGGTCTCCTTAGCATAGGACAATAACAGTTAGTGACTCAACTGTGGTTTAGTACACCAGTAGTGTTGTAAAGAACACCGTGACTACAACCATGCTTCAAACAGGCAGAAGTGATGGGAAAATGAGATTATTTGGATATATTTCAAAACTATTTAATTACACTTTTGACACATGATGATTTTATATTTTATTGGACAAGTACTGCTTGCCTTGATTGCCCTGACTCCTAAGGTGAATGTTGAAAATCAGTTTATACTTGCATAGTAACCCCACACATCATGGTTTACTATTGGCACTCAATATGATTTGGAATCAAATTGGTAAACAGTTTGACAAAAAATGCATTCTGCCTTTTAATTTGCCATATAATGAGCCATTAGAACTGCATCCATCTGGAAGTTCTGTTGGGAACAGTTAATGTTGCATGGCTTTTATATGGCTAATGCTGATCATGGCTACAATGGCAACAGAGGCTCGGAAAACAACAGCTACATTCTCCTCCAATATCACTCGAATTGTGTGCATGTCCAGGATAAATGTTACTGCTTGTGTAGAGCTCTGGTACCAGTATTATGTCAGTGATGCACTAAGTAGTAAAACATTGTGGATATTTAGTGCTAAATGTACAACTTTTGAAAATACAGAAACATAAACCAGACACTTAAACATGCCACTTCCCACTTAAACATTACATATTTGTTGACCATAGAAACAAAATATTATAAAATATTATAACAAAATATTACATAGCTTAGCTTATATAAATATAAACTAAACTGTGAAATCATGTATTATGATGTTATATGTTTTATGTTTTGATGTTTTTATGTTGACCAACCTTCAGTTCACCTGCATGACCTGCTGTCTTTTTAATTAATCCAGCCATTGCAATTTGATTTTTTTTTTTCTTTTTCAAACCCAAATGCCCTATATAAACCTTGTTTATATATTTCATGCTTCTAGCACACGTCAGTCTGTGGATGGTTGCAGTGAGGGCAACATCAGAACACTGAGAGGTACTCATTGTTGGAGTGTCCGTCCTTTACCTACAAATATACATTTTTGGTACTTTTTGTAAATGGCACTGTTTGCACTTTTGAAAGTTGGAACGATAAACAATGTACAGTTGTATTTTTTTTTTTTTTGACTCATCCATTGTATGTAGGAAATGATCTCACAACACTCAACTCAAGTTTTCTGCATTATACATGTTATACAAATGATCATGTTTTGACTTCTCATTATGTTTTCTACACTTTGAAACACTTTTCTACTTTCACATTCTCAAGTAAGAATATATTTTATATGACTATTGCTATCCATTTGAACATTGCTCATGTGTTTAGCAATAAGCGTTTTTAGCGACCACTCTCCCACCCACCAGCACACTTGGACAGTTCATTTTCTATGATATGAAAGCATAAAAGAGAAAAAAATCTGTTGCAATTTAGGTGATTAAGTACAGTGGATAATTAATTGGAATAACAAACAATTTCCTCCATGGAGGGTTACTGATTAGCCATGCTCCCTGCGCTGCCATGGCTTTTTATCCTCTCCGCTTCAATTATGTTAATGCTAACTTTCTCTCCCAGAAATTATTGTGATTAATTTTCTCTTGTTTTGAATTACAATTGCGCTGGCTGCTCACACTTTAAAGCATTCATTAATTCCCAATTAGATAGGTGGGCTCATTTGCTCCAGTGCCGCTCGGTTCTGTAGCACTTTGTGTTTAATGTGCTAATTGGGTGAGATTAAAAACAACTAACCTCTTCCCAGAGCACAGAAGTTATTCAACAGTAGCATTAGCATAATTTATCAGACAATGTTTAATTAGATGCTATCACTGTAGTCACGCAGGTGGATCGCTGAGGCACAGGCCCAATTCTGAAAAAGTTGGGACAATGTGTAAAATGTAAATTAAGACAAAACAATTATTCACAGTAAGGCACTATTTTAAAATGGTTATTACAGCGAGATGATTCGCTATTATTATTATTTTTTTAGAAAGGCTGTCACAAAACGGTATGTTTGGCATAAAACAAACCTATTACATGAGTCACTGCACTCTGTCTAGCTAATAAATTACAAAACTGGAATAAGATTGGACCAAATTGAAGAGCAGGAACATCTCCTAAAAAGATAAATCAAGCCAACAAAAAGTGGGGTGAAAACATGTAATTAACTGGCAACTTACACTATTCAGAGAGGCAGAGTGTAAATGATTAGACATTTGGTGGAAGCTCTTGATCTCAAGGCCTTTAAACAAAACTTTTGGTATTGCCACATTTTGAACAAATTAAAGTTTTGCTATAGTATATCACAAACACAATGCTGTCCTCTTTTGTTCCTAGTTCATTTAAACTGAAATGCGATGCAGAGTAACTCCATAATGGCCACTGCGCTGTTCTCCAGTTGGTGAACATCTTGCTAATGTCTTTTGGGTGCATAATCTGCAATCGTCCAACATGTCTAAGGCGGTAGGACGCTTCGATTTCTGCGTTTTATGTCTATTCAGTTCCTTTGTTACAAGCACTCCAGCAGCATTAACAGCTCACTACTATCCCCATTTAGCCAAGACTTGGATTGTCTCTAACTCATTTACCACCATCAGAAGAACGCCGCTCCGGGCCAGCGTGAGTGGAGCTGGGATAGGAGCGTAGAGGGAGGCTTTCATGTCCTGATGTGATCTCTTCAAATGGGACCTGGAACCTGGGAGTGAAATATTGTTTAGCTGTTTGTACCGCACGCACAAGCTTTTTTCTCCACAAGATGAGAGGCGCAGGCGTGTAAAACCGGGGAACTGGTCTTGAGAGGTTTGGTAAAGAACTGGGGTTGTCCAGATCAAAGGAATATAAACCTTGATCATTATATCTATCACAGCTACACCTAGTTTTCTGTGGTCTGAACCCTTTTCAGATTAAAGAGGTGTTTTGGCCATAATGCACCCAGCCTTTGTGTAAGGATTAAATAATGTCATCATTCAAATTCACACCGAGGTTTTTAGTTAAGTGCACATTTGGATGCAATTCTTGCTCCTTCTTATGTTCAGATTTAGAGTTGTAAGATGTTTTTCAGATGCTGTCTGTTCTTTGTGCACTACTTTCACACATTTGGCATTTATATATTTCTAAACATATTTTCTGTTCCTTTAGAGAGTATATTTCGACTTGTTTTTGTTACTCTAGAAGGGAATATAACCAACAATGTTTGTCCTAATTACAGGTCTTATCCTATGCATTAATTTGTAAACTACTTTGGGAAAGCTTATCTTTTGTATTGTATGTAACATAAAATGAATCCCGAGGTATGTGTATACAAAGCACCAGCAGAGGGCACATTGGCTGCTGGCACACTGAGGAGTGAAGCAGTATTAACAAGCTAAAAATTGTTGTGGCTAAAGTCGAAGTTGTTTTGCTGCTTAGTGAAGTTAATTTGAGCAGTAAAATGATCTAAATTAGTTTAGTGATTT
Source organism: Periophthalmodon schlosseri (assembly GCA_000787095.1). NCBI lineage: Eukaryota > Metazoa > Chordata > Actinopteri > Gobiiformes > Gobiidae > Periophthalmodon > Periophthalmodon schlosseri. The sequence goes on from KN473146.1 coordinate 8,720, forward strand.
GATTACATTTCATTTCACAAAATAAAAAATTGCATAAATGTCTGTGTAAGTGTATGGACTTAAAAAAAACTTTGCTATATTACCACCACATCATGCTGTTGGAATGAGCGTTTTAATCTCTAGAGTGGGAAACAACCTCAATTATCAGATGAATTTGTTAGAATTAAACAAAAGGTTCACAATGTGTTATGGGTCTATGTGTGAAAAGACATTGGCAATCCTTGTCACTGGTTCATTTTAAGAAGTTTTACCGCATAATATGAACAAATAAAAACTGTTTTTACTCTTATTTATATAGATGGTGTGTTAAATGAGGCTGCAGCCTTAAAAGACATGCATTGTCTTTAATACAATCTCTATAGCGATAATCCTGTAGGACTTTGGTCTTATCTCCTTCCTGTGAATGAATGCCCACTCAGTCTGAACAATCAATGCAACTTTTCATTCTGTTTCCATAACTCTCCACATTCACCCTTATAGCTCCACACTACAAGACAACCAAAGAAGTCCTGGGTTTTGTCACTCGTGGCTAAGTGAGTATTATGACATATGTGGTGAATAAGGCTGAAGTGCTGTTCTATCATCTGGGATCCGTGTTGCTTTAACCTCTTTCATGTCTCAAGTGTTCGGACACTGGCAAAATCTATTAGTCCCCTTTTAGAATGACAATGGCGTGAATATCATCCCATCTAGTGTTTTGTTCAGGTAATTCGCCAAGCACTTGGAACAATATTGAAGCATCAAGATGAAGACCATTGTTCCTTGTGCACAAATGGACACTTGCTTGTTTCATTGTGCACTTTCATCTATATGGAAATGAAATGATGCTCTCTCAGCCCTTGTTTGTTTGTTGGTGTTGTCCGGCAGCCACATGGAAAGGGAAATAAAAAATTGCCTCTACGCTGGGAACTTTTTAAAGGGCACCTCTCGTGGGATTATTTCAGGGCAAAAAGGACCAGAGGTTTGGCTGGAGCAGCAATGAGTGTCTGCCGGCCCGGATTCTCATTTTGGCAAAACAGTCCAGAGTGCTGCGGGGGTATGATTGGGCCATTTGCGCTTGCATGAACATTGTACTTTAAGGATTGACGAGACAGTATTACATAGGAAATAGATTTAGTTTGGCAATCAAGGCAAAACCAAACCAATAAACAAATTATGTGCTACAAATGATTGGATGAAATTGTATTGTGTTTCAGCAAGTACCTAAAAATAATTCACCTTCTGAAAGCTAGCTTCCATGCCATGCCTGTATTCTCTATTACCCACAGGTGGTTGTTGTTGGTGATAGACCCACATCTCTGAACATTTGTGCTACATCCATACCTCATCTAAATATCTTCCATTTCCTGCCTCCCACAGGTGCACAAAGGAGGCCTTGTGCGGTGGACGTGCTTGGTGCCACTGGGAAGTTAAAGGCGGAGAGAATTAGGAAGGGGCAGGAACAGGGCTCCAAACTACAAGGTAACAAGGGAAAACCAATCCCTGCTGGAATTCTCCTGATACTGGACCCTGCATGCTCACCAGACAGAGGATCAATGCTCTCTCTAGAGAGGAGGAGGAAGAGGAGGAGCACCACAGGATATTAGCCAAGAAAAGTGTGCCACAGCATGTCTGAAAGAGCCACAGAACTGTGGGGGTCCTGTTTCCTGTTCATGGTGTATGCTTGAATGTTGTTCACCTTTATCTGAGAAGATGAACTTTTCCTTTAACATTTACTAAATTAATTGTTTCAGAAATTCTATTTGTCCTTTTTAATTATTTTAGCTGGCTGTATTTTTCTAGGGTTCTAGTCAGGGCTGTAGTCTTTTGATGTATCAAATGTATATTTTGTGTCCTTTCCTAAAAAGTGTGCTACTTGCACTAAACACCTGGAAGCAAAGCGCTCACAGTAAAGACCTCATTCAAGATGGAAGACTACATGCAGCAGGACAAATTAAGTTGTTACTCTGTCCTTTTGAGTTAACTTTCTATTAACCACCTTGCAGCCTGATTCAGTAAGAAGACTGTGCTGGTGCATTTGTGCGTGTTGTATTCTTTAATGGGCACATTAGGTGTCCTCTTTGAGCCAACTCGCAGTGAAATGAAAGAGCTGAGTTCTTGGGAGCGGGCCCAGACCCTCCCTGTCCTCCTGTCTCCACAATGCCCTGAGTCTAGTGCCATGTTTGGAGCGAATGTCATCATCTAACAGAATGAGTGGAGCGTGCAGCGTCACATATTGATCCACTCCTTTGTGGACCTTCCAAGCTTGTGATAATTAGCATCGTCCATTAGCGACTTTGCCGAGCAAACGCACCCATTAAGAGTCAAAGCCTCTGTTCTTTTCTCTGAGCATTCATTTGGCCCAGACTTTCTTATTTCAAAAGCATAAGGGAATGGTAAAAATATGTTGTGGACAGATGAAAAGTGGCAAGTATAAAGTGGGTGTTTAAATGCATTAAAAGGCGGCTAGATTTAATTAACACTCAGGATGGCAGCTTTGTTCCCATGCTGTAAATGATCATCTTAGTGAAGAGAGCAGCTATTATTTTGAGTATGTTGTTAAAAGGGGCTTTGAGATAGCATGGCATTGACCATTTTCTTTTTATGGCTGAAATGCTCTATTTATTTGCAACCAATTTGATGGCAAAAGTAACACAGCGTAGAATTCACTACAAAACTTCAACTCAGCATCTTTTTGTTTGTAATTCACCTTGATTCAGATGAGTAAAGCATGTCATTATACCAGAATACAACTTCCTTACCTTAATGTATGACCTTTGAAAGTAGCATATCCATAAACATTGATAGTCATAGGTGCCTTATCATAGTTAATCCTTAGTATTGTCAATGTAAAATTATCATGTGTAGTTACACATATTACACATATTACATATGGTCAAATGAAGTAAATTTGCTATTTAGTATGAGAAATCTAAGTAAGCTGTCAGCTCAAGCAACCATTTATAGCATGGTCAAAGCTGACATAGGATAAATGCTGTTTTGAGCAAAACTATGTATGATGACACATAAAAGAATTACCATTTTGTTTATAACCCTCACAATTATACTCAACACAAGAGCATCATCGTATATGAATGTTTATTTTCCTTGTTTATCGTTTCAATTCCTCTGGCTGGTAAGATGTTATTACACTTTTGAGCACCACTGATGTGTCCTCCTATACTCACTGTCCAACCCTTGTAGTACTAGTGATATAATGACAGAAGCTAGTCACACCAGTGGAGGCGCCCTCACTGTCTGTGTGTGTCACGTTGACCTTTCTGCCCATCATCTGCAAAGAGGGGAAATGAGCGAAAAGGAGGCCGCGCCAAAGTAAAGTGCTCACCCTAAGCCATTATGATTAACCATGCGCACTTTTTGTAGTAATCATCGGTGTATGGAAAGAGCTGCAGAGAAAAATCAATCACATTATATTACTGTGGACATGCTTTATTGACCCCTGTTGGTGTTCGCGCATTTCATACTTGATTTGTATCTACTGGCAGGCATTTAGAACAATGTCTGCAATTTGGGGCGATGAGGAAAAGCAGGGCAGCATTTGGAAGCCTGAAGGCCCATACTTATGGATTGAGAGCTGCTTTATGAAAACCTATTTAGATGCACTTGCCGGATGTAGTTTATGACAAGCAAATGATGGCGCTGTGCCCTCATTCAAAGCTAACATATTTGCAGTTGGGACTGACTTTGCAGTATGGATATAGCCGTATGATGTGAGCCAGCCACTGAGCATATTGTGAGCAAGATCCGCAGCAGCTCGCGGTAAATAAGAACTGGATGTCTCATTATCTGAACACCAAGCCGTGACAGCTGTATTCATCCAAAATGCATTGTATCGAAAGGTTAAAAGTAGTTATGAGAGAAGTAATGTATTATTAAAATACCTTTTGCAGTGAAGTACCCCCTGATATATTTTCCTAGGTAATGAAAGCAGGATTCGGTGGAAATGTAGTCATTCTGAGGCCCATTTTGCGGAGCCTTTTATTCACCCTCTCCCTCTTCAACAATTTATCCGGGGGAGAGTGAAGAGCCCACAGATAGCGCGCAGACAGTAAACATTTTGTTATAGTCCGAACCATGTCTTATTACTGGTTTTTCATTAAAAAAGAAAGCCTTTCCAAGCATTCAAAGCATTTCGCCGGATGAAGATGCTTCACAATTTTCTCCCTCTCACCCTCTTTCTCTGCTCACTATACCTGAATCCTTTCTCTTTTTGATGCTGTTAAGGGAGTAATTGAGTGCAGAAAATGGCTTGGCTTATTTGGACTGAGTCTGATCCAGAAATGATTAAAGCTAAAGGGGTTTGAGGTATTCAAAAGGAGAGAATGATAGAAAAGAATATGGTTAATGCTTTTTTTCTTTTTCTCTTTTTCCATTTTGCAAAGGACAGAAGAGGAGAGAGAGAGCGCAGCGGGAGGGGTAGTCAGGCCGAGCGGCAGCCAGACAGGTTGGTGTTGGTGAGGGGGAAAGAATGGAGCGGTGGGCACATAGAATAGCCCCTACTCATACCCCTATTAAAAGCATGGGGATTGTCAGGGACGGTAAAAAAGACAGGAAATCACTGCAAGAAATGAAGCTTCTTTTACCAATTACTGAATACCCAGTGCACACCTTGGAGCTCTTTGTCCTGTGTAGCACCAGTTCCTCGTGTCTATTCTTCCTCTTCCCTCTTTTCTCTCCCGTGTAGCGCCACACATCCTTTGAGCTGGATGCATTAGCACCGAGGCCCCCGGAGAAGAGGCAGTGCTTTTCAAAAGGCCCAGTCGGACTCACTTCTAGCCCCAACGTCGTGGCTCCTTTTCAGGCTTTTATTCCACAGACAGTAAGGGTAGGGCTGCAAAGAGAGCGCCCTCAACCTCTCCGCTTAAACATTTATCTCTGCCTTTTTTTTCTGTCATCTCGAAGCTCCGTAAAGAGATGATTAGCTAAGCGAGCCATTTTCTGATCAGCAATGTTTTTTTCTGTGCAATACATTTGGATAGTTAACATACATCTATACAACCACACCTGCACTGGACACAAGATTGTGCACCAAAAAGTTTAGTGTGATAAATAATTTAATGTAGCATTGTCTGTAGGATCTGTCAGGTCGTTGGTTTGGATGGCTAGGCCGTAGGGTGCCCTTTCACCCCCACTGGCACCCATGAGAGCTATAAACACCTAACACTCAAGCACTCCTCCCCTCTATTGACCAAGTCAGTTAATTAGCTCTCACTTAAAATGACAGCAGGTATCTAATGTAGAGAC